>JAOXJP010018370.1:0-17424 GCA_025762735.1 Platanus orientalis | reverse complement strand
ACTTACTTGTGAAGCCAAAATTTGAGCTTTTAAGTCGGTGAATATCTGCAGGAGAATCATGGTCATTGTTAAAAAAAAGCACATGCAGAGATTCAGTAGTTCACATATGAAAGTAAAAGCACCTTTAGGAATTTATGTAACTCAAAATTCAACAAGGCATTTGCTCAAGTTTTTTCAAGTTTATTACAGCATGGAATTTTTCAAGTTCTTTGAGACAGTCAAGTCGAATATTCCAAACATTGATATTTGAGTAGAACTTAGAAAACAGTGACATCGGCAACAAATAGCTACTATTGTCAACAAATTGTTTGGAAAGAACTCATCATAACTTAGGCTGGCCATGCACATTGTAATTGGAAAATTAGAACAAGCTTCTTCAATCAAACATATTTCATGAAGATGATCAGACAGGATCATGTAAATGGATACTATAAAAAACATAGCCTAAGCAAGGCAATGTTCACTTGCCCTGCTTTATCAATCTGCGACAAGAAGCAAGAGTGTAGAGCCTAACCCAGAGGACTGATCACATTTATAACTTCTTGTTTTAATACATTTCAAGTCTTGTTAGAAGACTAGTAAGAATATCAACCTCCCAATCACTCAGGTGACTCCTGATTCTGGGATCACACAATCCTACTTGTGACTCTTCATAACAACCAACCACCAAGGTTTGTTTTTTCAAATTTCAACACCAAGAATGGCTTAGAAATGCTGCACTCAGAGGTGTGTTCCCACACCATGATACAACATGCATGTGAACCCAAGTACAATTAGAGATCCAAGGCAATTACATAAAGCAATAAGCAAATATAAACAAGATTTCTACTCCCTATTCAAGTACACTTAAGCCAATAGAGAGATTAGGTAATAAAGTAACTCAAATGGTCAAGAAATAAACCATATAAAAATTCAATATAGCAAGTAGTTCAATGTCTAACCCTATTAACTTTCATTCACACTTATAGAAAATAGTGAACATTCAAATAGAGACCAATGAAAGTGATGTAGCATGCATGAGATGGGTAAGATATAAAGAGATCCATAATTAAATAATTTAGCAAATCCAATGATAAACTAGATTCCTACTCTAATCAAGTGCACTTACAATTAAAAAAATGGAAACTAGCAATAGAAATCACTCATAGAACAAGCAAGAACATATAAAAATCTGAAAACAAAGTGACTTTATATGCTTAAATTATCAACCACCTTCTTATTAGAGAATAGCTAAACAAACAATGCATCTAAACTTACATAAGGAATGAAGATAGGCTATAATAATGGAAAAACGTAGTGTGGTGGCAGCAAGTGTATGAATTAAATATGGGTATGAAAATATGGGAATATGGTCATAATAGCAATGGGTAAAGGTGGTCGCTAGACAAAAGTTTGGACTGATATGGAGATCATAACCAAGGAGAGTCCATGAGGTACCTGAGGGTATTTTGAAGCAATGTGAAAATTACCTTGAGTAGTATTGCTGTCCAATTATATTCAGTCTCTTTTCAAACACCTAGTAAGCAAACTTTCAGTCCAATCCCATTCTTCATGTAGATAACTTGAATTTCAGCAACCAATAAGCAATAAAACTCTTCCCCAATTGTAGATAGCCCTCCGAGGAGGTAGTGTATAATGAACCGGATACAAGGAATTACTTAATGGCAAAAGAACTAAAAATCCAATTATTGTATGCTGGCCTGCAGGTATAGGTTTTCAGTTCTTGGAGTTTTCAAATTACAAAGCTCAAAATTAAGTATTCTTAATGCAGCCGCATGGTATAGAATGATAAACCTTGATGAAAACAGAAGAAAACCCTATTAAAGGGTTGCTGGAAAATTTTCTGGCAGCAAGTTTATGGTATTTTCTAAAGAAATCAGGGAATTTTCTGGGTTTTCTATGGTGGCTGAATGGAGTGGGTATATGGGGATGTATATGGTGATGAAAAGAAGCAAAAGAGATGAAGATATGGTGCTGGCTGGTGTATGGGGATGGATGGAGTGAAGGGTTTGAAGATGGATGAATATGGAGCCTTATGGATGGGTATGGTGATGGGATTAGGTGGTTTACAGCAAAGGGAAACTCAAATAGAACAGAAAATATGTTGGAAAAAAAGAAGATGATGGGAGAAGAAGAAGATAAGTACCCATGGAAAATCACCAATCCATACTTAGAAAATCACCAACCTAAGTTCCAAACTTTAGTATGCAAGGAAGAAGCAGCTAACTGCAGAGAAAACAGAGGGCTTTTCAAATTTTTCCATCTAAAACATGAGAGTTGACCAAGGTGGCCTTCCCCTTCTTTTATAACCAATCAAATACAGTTTTAACCCTTTGAAATGCAAAATAGAAAGTAAAAATAAAAGAAACAAAACAAAACAAAAATCCCCCTCTAAATTGGTGGTCAACCAAACCTTTTTTTAATATTGTGAGACTTCCAAATGCCCAATATATATCTGCACTCTACTAAACATAAAAAATGTCTATAAACTGAAATAAAAGGCTATAAAAACCAGAAAAACTGAAGTAAACATATCTAAATAAAACTAGTCATATGTCTTTCATGAAAACACACATATGTGGTCCCATAACTAAGGAAAAGTGGGTTCTACATGCCTCCAAAATAGGTAAGTACTCAAAACACCTCTAAATCAGTCCTGGATCAAAGCAATGCTCTCTAAAGTCATCCTAGTCCACGTATGGACTCAAAAGTACCCTCCTATGCTGAAACACCCTAAAGTTGCCACCTGACAAGATATCCTCATTAGAAAATCACACACACAACAAGATAGAGGCTAGGGATTAATCTCACAAAAAAGGGTATTCAAGTATGTGTTACAAGCCCACAATCTGGGCAAAACAGCAAGTATGTGAGAAGGGTTCTGGGCTTAAAACAGTAAGTAAATTTGGGGCTTTCCGGGTGGTTCAATAGGGAATAGTGGGTGACTTAAAAGGGGCCAAGTAGGGTATAAGGCATATGCTGTTTATGTAAGGTGTGAAGCTGGACAACAAGTGGGTTATGTGTATGTATATAAGCTGTGAAGAGAATACCTGTAGTGATATGGGACAGCAAGCACTAAGGTGTTAAGTGCCACTTCTGTGGAGTCAATTGAACAGCAAACGGTGGTGACATCTTGACAGCAATCACTTGTGTACAAGGATCAATCCTGTGGTGTATCTTGAGCAGCAACACTGTGGGGATAGCCTGGACAGCAAGCACTTGAGTGACACTCTGTCAATTAGGACACACACAAGAGGCCAGCACTGTATAGGGCTGGGAAAAGTCTGTCACAGGGTATGATATAGCCTTATTCACTCTTCCAATCAATCACTCAAGCAAGGGTTAAATTCCAAGGAGCCGCAGGTATAAGGTTTGATGGGGAAGGGTTTTTTTTTTCTGATGGCTGAAAATTATGAGATGGTATAGTGGTGGCTAAATGGGTTGGAGTGTGGTGGAGTGGGTTTGATGAGAGGGATTCAAAGAGGGTGGTATCCGGGTTTGGTCGAATAGTATGAAAGATGGGGAAGTGTGATTTTGATGGTGGAAATCAAAGGGGAATAGGGTTATGTCCTGACCGATGGGTTTAGGGTTTAGGGTTTGTGAAGTGAAAACAAATCAATAGGTTTCTAATCCAACCAACCAGATGTGGGGAATCCGTCTAATCAATGGAATCTTATTCCAGATTCCACCAGATTTGGCTCAAATCTGAATGATCAGACGCAACCTTAAGAGATGTGAAGAAAAGATGGAATTCTCACTAAGATAACAAGACATATTTTACATGTTGGCTGATGAACAACCACTGATCTCTTTCATGCATGAGGCAATAGAAAAAGAAATTGATGCTTCCCTAAAAGCCAACATTGATTGGAGGGCTATTAATTATAAGTGCCACCATCACATTCTTAAAACACTCTTTGACAGTCTCTCAACTAATTTTCCAAGAAGACTAAAACCGCAAAGGACTTAGGGAAGCTATGATTGCTATCTACAAGGGCGAAGTAGCAAGTAGTAAGAAGTTAATGTCCAAAACTATGGTGAGTTCAAGATGGTGGATGGTAAGTTTGTTCTTAATCAAGACAAGGAGTTTTACCAATTTCTATTAGATCTTATCCACACCTACATTTGTGAAATGATTGACACACTATCCAGAGGAGGAAAGAGATAATAAACTTTATTGATGATGCGTCCAAATACACTGATGTGTTTCTTCTAAGGACTAAGGATGAAGCATTTGAAAAGTTTAAGATCTACAAAGCTGAAGTCGAGAATTTTCTTGATTTGAAAATCAAGGTTCTGAGATTAAGTAGAGGAGGAGAATATATGGACTCTAGATTTGTCAAGTTCTACGAAGATAGTAGAATCCATAGAACAACCTCAATGCCTTAAGGAGAATAGAGTTGTTGAGAGAAAAAAATTGCACTTTGACAGGAATGGTCAATGCAATGTTAATAAGTTCCAAATCCAACCCAAATCTATGGGGTGAAGCCTTGATGATAATTTATCGTATCCTGAATCAAGTTCTTTAAAAGAAATTAGATGTTACTCCATATCAAATATAAAAAGGAAGGAAGCACAACATAAACTACTTCAGAACCTAGAGTTTCCTTGCTCAAGCAAAACTTCTGCATGAACACACCTCCAAGGTGTGATCAAGATGAATCGATTGTGTTTTTATTGGATATTCAATGACAAGATAGTCCTATGAATTTATAAATCTAGAAACACCTGCTCACACACCATTGTTGAGTCCACTAATGTTGAATGTTTTAAGGATAATTTTTCATTTAAGATCTTAGAAATAGCGGGGGTGAATGAATCTACCTCAAGGAATAGGGATAGACCTATTGAGGATGTAATCCATATCTCAAAAGAGCAAGAGCAAGAGAGAGAAAGCATAAGGACTTTAGTTTTGATTTCTTTGTCTGCATGACAAAAGGAGATCTACTATCCTATCAAGAAGCCATGAAATTGCATGATGCAATATTCTGGAGATAAGTGGTAGATGATGAATTACACTCAATAATGTCCAATAACATCTAGGTGTTGGTCGATCTTCCTCAAGGGTGCACACCAATTGATTGCAAGTGGATATTAAAAAAGAAAGTGAAACCTAACGAAAAAGTTGAGAAGTACAAACCTAACTGGTGGCTAAAGGGTATAAGGAGAAGAAAGACTTTGATTACTTTGATATCTATGCTCTAATAGCAAGGACCTCAACTATCAGGTTGTTAATGACTGTGGCTATGATCAAGAATCTAATTATACATAAAATGGATGTAAATATTGTCTTTCATCCATTTGATAGTTGGTCATAGTTGACCTATGAATCTAATCATACACCTATGAATTTTAACATAAGGTTGATGAAAAACAAGGAAGATCATGTATCACAATATAATTACTCATAATCTATCGATTGCTTAATGTATGCCATGTATTGCACTAAGCTAGGCATTACCTTTGCAGTTGTTAAGCCATAATTTAAATTCCTCCAATCAATTAATGACACGTGGAATCAAATAATGATTAAATGGGTAGTTATAAGGCATGCCACGTCAGACGGAAGGTGAAGGGGGTAAAGCACAACAATGACCGACAATTGTCCCACATAAAAATAACGAGCAAATCAGTCAGCAAGTTAAAGACCCACAAGTCAAACTGAAAAATGGTTATGAACAGACGTGGGAAGGAATGATGGCGTCATTGAAAGATCTCTAGAAATAAAGAAGGCGACGGAAAAACAGAGATTATCAAACTCACCAATAGTACTTTTATTTTTTATCATAGATTAGCAATAACAATAGGCATAGCTTAGTTAGATCCTGTATTTGTTCAAAGCTTTGTATCAGGAGAGTCGATTGTACTGCATAACCAAATTTAGCAGAGTTCTCCCTTGGTTGTAGGAGAAGAACATTGGCCTAGTTTGTTTGTTCCAAGGTATATTGATTCACATTGTATATTTCATTTCAAGTAATGAAAGTTGTATCTTTTATCAAATTGGTTGGCATTATCTTGTTATAAAAGTCCTTAGTCTAGAGGCATTACCGAACCCAATCCTTTTGATAATCTGAATCAAGAAATCCTCACAGGTTTGACCTGGTGTTAGAAAATTATTTTAGCAACAATAGAATTGGCAACCATAGTGGAATCTTTTCAAATGCCACCTAGAAAGGATAAACAACCTACCAACTTGAGTGGAAACGAGATAAATGAATCGTCTCTGAACCTTGAAATAAAATTTGATGATCTCACTAAGAGAATCGAGAAAGGGTTTCAGATGATGCTAGGTATCCTGGATGGTATCTTACTAAAAGTGCTTCAGCCTATCGTAGAGAATATTTGATCTAATCAGAACCTCGATATCAGGAGTAGAGGGTGTCTGGTGGATCGGATATCCCGGCGACCTTGAATAGGTTTAGGGGCTAAGAATTGTAGGTTTCCCTGAGCCACCCCATAATGAGCTAGTTACGGTTCAAGTAGGGAGATCAGAATAGAGAAATCAAGACTTTATAGGCTATCCTGCCGGATTGGGTATGCCAATAGGACCTGAAAGGCTTGAGGTTCATGAGAACCCTATATTTGAGCCGAATGGAATGCCTCGATATGAGTAGTGGGCATCTCAAAATAAGGGATAAGAGCAACATAATAGTAGAAATGATTATTTCGATCAAAATACCCAATAGGCATATCAAAATGATCGTTTCAGTCAAAATGCTAACAGATATGGGCATCCAGGGCCATGTTCTCCACCCAACAGAAGGCAAGACGTACCCACCAGATTATTGAGACAATCCTTTCCATGGACAAAATGACAACGGATATGGGTATGCATGGCCAAATCCTCTGCTTGATAGAAGGCAAGACCCACCAAATTATTAGGATAATCATTTCCTAAATAACGAGTATGGTGGTACAAGTGAATGATTTAACATACAACCTCTACCATATCAAAAAGCTCATCAAGCCCGGGGGCAACCATATGGCTCAGTACCATAGGGATATGCCTAGAATCCTCGAGAGCAAGTTATCGGTGTCCTTAAGGAATTTTATGGGCTTGGCCTTAGGTGAACTACATGGTCAACATATAGAAATCCATACCCTAAGCAAATTGACAAGGACTGTGAGTTCCCTCGAGGGTATAAGATATCCAATTTTACCACTTTTTCAAGGGAGGATAGTAAGACGGTTATAGAACACATCAACCACTTCACCACACAATGTGAAAAATTCTCTAACCAGGGCTATTACAAACGTAGGTTGTTCCCTAACTCATTAACGGGACAGGCCTTTACATGGTATACAAACCTTCCACACAATTTGATCCAAAGTTGGGAAGAGATTGAAGATAAATTTTAGTCCCACTTTGTTTGAGCAGACCTAGGGGTATCAATGGACGATTTGGCAAGGTTAAAACAATAGCTTAAGGAAATGGTAAACAGTTCCTTATGTGATTCAAACGAGCAAAATCAAGATGCCTAAGTAGTCTACTTGAGGCCGACTTTGTTAAATCACTCAGGATGA
This sequence comes from Platanus orientalis, assembly GCA_025762735.1. Lineage (NCBI taxonomy): Eukaryota > Viridiplantae > Streptophyta > Magnoliopsida > Proteales > Platanaceae > Platanus > Platanus orientalis. The sequence continues at coordinate 9,900 of JAOXJP010018370.1, read as the reverse complement.
TCTCAATTTTGAACTAAGAAAAAAGTTCGAAGGAATAACCTTCGACCTATTTTTGAATTGTTAGAAAGGACTACTTGATATGAGAGCATTCTAATAGAAGAAAATCAACGATGTAACATGTCATATGGGACTTATTACCAAGACCCAAACTATAAAGTCGACTTGGCATATGTAGGGAATAGACCCTTTACTTGTGATGCAATGGCTGGGAAAGACAAATAAGCTCAGGTTTCGAATAGGCCAACAACAATATAAAAAATTACTCCTTTGACTTGAACAAGGTAGACTAGATATTTGATTTACTACTCAAAGCCAAACAAATCAAGTTAGCAGGGAGACACAAGATCCTAACTCATGAGAAATTGCATGAAAGGAATTACTGCAAATGGCATAATTCTTTTACACATTCGACAAATATATGTATAGTGTTTTGTAATGTCATTCTGGAAAGAATCAACAAAAAGTTGCTTCGATTCCCTGACAAAACTGAGGCTATGGAGGTTCATACAAACCCCTTTTCAAAATTGGTGGATGTCGATGTGGTCATTGTAAATTAGACTTCGAATGATAAAAAATCAAACAACAAGAAAACGTATAGATATATCATGCTCACAAATGTTGTAACTTTTACAGGACAACACTTAATTGTTCGAGATTCATCACCAAAGTCCTTGACTATAAAAGTAACACTAAGAATGGCTGAAAATGGAAAAGCTAGACTCATATTTCCCGAGGTAATGGCTTGGGAGTCTGAACTTAACAACAATGGTGAGAAGGTCAAAGTCGATGAAGATGACTTATGTCTGTGTGATAGGTGTGGCCAGGCTTATAGCAATAGCTCCAAAGAAGAAATGAAAATACCTTCAGCCAGTGGAGTCCACTAAAAAGATAAGAAAAACTCATCGATAGGCGATGGGGACTAGGACCCCACATGACAAGGACTGTTGGCCCAACAAATGGGCAAAGAAAAGGAGGCAATACAAACATAAGCCCTTGATGGGAAGAGAGCCACTAGATGAGGCTCGCTAACCTTCAAGGATGATTAAGCCACCTTGAGTGGACCATGATAGATGGGTGACTTTAACCTCACCGACCCATAAACCTCAAATTCAGAGTGTACCAGTATACAAATATAGGTATAACCCTGAATTCCCATCCATGACTATAACCCAAAAGAGGAGATGACTCATACAACAAGCCATTGCTCGACAAGGGAATCGGATCTAAAACTTGGAGCAGAGGTTAGGGTCGTAGCAGGAAGCACCCAAAAGGAAGAGAAAGCCATAGGAAACTTGATCCATGCCAACTTACCAGTCAGGTCAAGGTATAATCTTGAGGATGAACTGAGCAGGAAAGTGCATAAAAAGCTTAAGAGGGGATGTTACCACATCCTTAATGTCAATGACAACCAAGAGCCTCAAATTGTGCTTGTTCTCACTGGTTGAAAGCCTAAAAGGGCCAAGAAGGCAAACCAGGATAAACCACAAGAGACACTATTCGTTGTTTAAGAGAAAGGAAGAAAGTCTCAACAACAGGAGTGTCTTTCTTGGGCAAACATGGTAGATAGACCTTTTGGTGAGGATGACTTTGGTGACTTTAATGATGAAGGATTGTTTATAGACTCCCTTACACCCTCATAATCAGTCACAAATGATCTATCAAGTGACACTGGAAATACAACTTTTCTTTGCTTTGGCAATATGATACTCACCTTGCCTATTGAATTTAGAGCTCAACAAGACCAGGTCTCTGAAGTTAAGAAAGAACTTTGGGAGATTATCATTGAAAAACCTACTGTAGTCGAACTTAAGGATGAAGCCTCGAAGCAAGTTGAACAAATGGTAGAGAGGAAGGAAATAACAGGTAAACTTACTTTTGATAGACCTTCTAAAGGTATGACCCAACATTTTAAACCATTGTACATAGAGGTACATATGGAAGGTCAACCTGTAAATAGAGTTTTAATTGACAATAGACCAGCTATGCATATCTTCATAATGAAAAATTTATCAAAAGTTGATAACGATTTAGTACCAACAGACGTGTTCGTCCGTGGGTTCTCTAGCAATGCCACAAGGACGAGAGGAGTTCTTCCCCTCGTACTAAGAGTAGGAAGTAAGACCCAAATGATGGCTTTTTGTGGTCGACACTTCCTTTAATTACAATGCATTACTAGGTAGAGATTGGATACACTCGAATTGGTGTGTTCTGTCATCTTTACACCAACTCTTATTATTTTGGAATGACAATAACTCAATTGAAGTGGTGTATGCAGGTGAAAAGCCTTTTCTAGCCTCGACAAACAATGTTGAGGCCCAGCTGTATGATGATAATGTTGGAACTATCAAGCTTATAGGGTATAATGGTCAAGGAAAATCCACATAAGTCATAATTCAGAAGACTAAAGAGGATTGTTCTTCAATAACTAAAGAATTTGAAGAACTTTGTAGAGAGCTAGCCAAGCCTAGCCTATTACATGGGCCAGATGAATTAGGTCCAAATGATAAAACGGGTTAGATGATTAGCCCAAATAAGGAAAAAAAGGAGGCCATCTAAATGGCCATGAAAATACTGTTAGGGTACCTGACAAAGAGAAAGATCGAGATGTATTTTGTTGAGTGCATCACACACAAAAGTTCCTATGAGTTTGAAACTATAAGAGTAAGAGAACTAAGTACAATCCCAACCAAGTTAGATGACTTGAAGGCCGGGGTCCAAGATGATCTGAAAGAAGTAAACTTGGGTTTGATAGGAAACCCATGCATAACATATGTCAGTGCTAAGCTCGAACCATCAGAGTTTGAGATGATGGAAGTAGTCCTCAAGCAATACAAAGATTGTTTCACCTAGGACTACTCGAAGATGCCTAGATTGGACAGGCAGCTTGTTGAGCACCGATTGCCGATGAAGGAAGGGTATATTCCCTTCCAACAACCACCTCGATGGATGACCAACAAGGTTGTGCTGAAGGTTAAAGAAGAGAGTGAGAGGCTATTAGTTGTTGGGTTCATCTGTCCTACAAGGTATGTTCAATGTTTATTAAATGTAGTATTGATAGTCAAGAAAAATAGGAAATTAAGAATCTGTATTGATTTCAGAAATCTCAATATGGTCACTTCAAAAGATGAATATCCTATGCCTATAGCTGGCCTATTAGTAGATGGGGCTGCCATGCGTCAAATATTGTCTTTCATGGATGGGCATTCGGGTTACAACTAAATATTTATAGCTGAAAAGGACAGGCATAAAACAACATTTCAATGCCCTGATTTGATAAGGACATTTGAATGGTTAGTTATGCCTTTTGGCTTAAAAAACGTTGAAGCCACATACCAGCAAGCCATGAATTATCTATTCCATGATGTGATTGGAAAATTCATGGAAGTTTGTATCGATAACGTAATAGTGAAGTCTCAGAGCTTCGATGATCATTTGCTTGATTTAGAAAAAGGGCTCCTTAGAATGAGGAAACATCAATTGAAGATGTACCATTTGAAGTGTGCTTTTGGCATAAGTGCATGCAACTTCTTAGGTTTTTTGGTACACAGGCGAGGAATTGAGATAAACCAAAACAAATCTAAAGTAATTATTCAAGCTAAAACACCTTCTACGAAGAAGGAATTGCAAAGACTACTTGGATAAATTAACTTCCTTAGACATTTCATCTTGAATGTGGTAGGAAAGAAAAGGCATTCTCGCCTTTGCTTCGGATGAAAGGAAGCAAGGAGTTCCAATAGAAGGAAGAGCATCAACAAGCCTTCGAAGCAATCAATGAGTACTTGTTAAGGTCACCTGTGTTGATGTCGCCTAGAAGAGAGAGGCCCTTGAAATTATATATCTCAGCTATTGAGGACTCAATTACAAGCATGTTGGCCCAAGACAACAAAGATGGTCATGAGCAATCAGTGTTTTATTTAAGTCGAGTCCTATGGAAAGCAGAGTGTAACTATTCAATGATAGAAAAACTGTGTCTAGCTTTGTACTTTACATCAGTGAAATTAAGACATTATTTTGTATCATATGTTGTGTACACTGTAGCTCAAACTAATGTTGTTAAATATATGCTATCACAACTTATAGTAAAAGGTAGAATCGAGAAATGGAGTTTAGCACTCATCGAGTTCAACCTTGTCTATGTCCCATAAAAGTAGTAAAAGACTAAGCCTTAGCATATTTCTTGGCTGACCATCTGTGTCAACCAGTTCATGTGGAGATTGAAGACGATTATATCAGTCTCACTCCATGACAGTTGTACTTTGACGGATCTAGGACCAAGCAACGATCCGAAGCAGGAGTGGTTATCCAATCCCTGACAGGGATAACCACAAAGTTTAACTTTAAACTCTAGGGTGAATTCATCAATAATCAGGCTGAGGATGAAACCCTCATTCGTGATCTCAAGATATTGAAAGACTTAGGGGCATGATTCCTCGAAATCTTTGGAGATTCGTAGTTAGTAATAAACCAGACCACGAGAGATTACAAGTGTGCCAATCCAACTTTAGTACCTTTGTGGGACAGAGTCGAGAACTTACTACAGATGTTCGTTGAACTAAACATGAAATGTGTAGCTCGAGGCTTAAACCAAAGAGCGAAATTGATGGCACAAAAAACTTCAGGATATAGAATAGCTTCACCATTACTAAAGATATTTGTCACAATAATTGTTTAGATTTTGGGGGTGAAACTTCAGTATTGGACAAGGATTTTCCAATCGAGATCCTTCCTTTAGACATCGAAGGGGAAAAAGAAGATGATTGGAGAGAACCAATCATTCAATACCTAAGAAATCCTAGTAAAGAGGTGAATAATTCCTTAAAACTCAAAACAAGGGGATACCTTTTATTTGGAGAACCCCCATAACTCTTCAAATGATGAGCTGATGGTCTATTACTTAAGTGCCTAGGATCCGATGGGGCCAAGCTTGTAATGGAAGAAGTTCATGAGGGAATCTGTGGTGCTCACCAGCCAAGCATAAAGATGAGATGGTTGATTCGTCGATATGGCTACTACTGCCAACCCTGTTACAAGACTATATCCGTTATGCCCAAGGTTGTGAATCTTATCAAAGATATGGGCCAATACCTCAGGCCACTTTTGCTAAGCTACACTCTATTGTGAAGCTCTAGCCCTTTAGAGGATGGGTTATCGACATGATAGGCAAGGTTAAGCCTACATCGACCGAAAGAAATTGCTTCATTTTGATCACTATAGATTACTTTACAAAATGGATTGAATGTAAACTATATCGAGATGTCACTGAAAGGGATGTAATCCATTTCATAAAAGAAATGATATTACATCAATATAGAATTCCTCAATCTATTACAATTAATCAAGGGCTAATATTTAATGGAGCTTGAATGCAGGAGTTTTCCCGAGATTATGGATTTAAAATCCTAAACTTAACTCCTTATTATGCCTAAGTAAATGAGCAGATTGAATCAACTAACAAGATTATTAAAAACAACTTGCGAAAAATGGTTGATAATAATGCCTTAGATTGGGATGAACTATTGTTTGATGCAGTATGGGCGTATCGAACATAAAAAAGGTCAAGCACTAGGACTACACCATTTGCATTGGTGTACAAGCATGATGTAATTTTACCTTTAGAAGTCATGGTGTAATCACTAAGGGTAGCCAGACCAAGTAACTTAAGTCATATCGAGTACGAGAATGCTTTAAGTCTCAATGAGACAATGGTCGAAGGTTTTAATTCAATCATGCTACAAAAACAAAGAGTAGCCAAGGCTTATAGTAAAAAGGTAAAAGTAAAGGCATTCCATGAAGGGAAATTGGTGTGGAAAGTTATTCTAAAAAGGTAAAAGTAAAGGCATTCCATGAAGGGAAATTGGTGTGGAAAGTTATTCTACTTACCCTTAACTAGGAAAGTGGTCCCCTACTTGGGAATGACCATACTTAGTGAGTGAAGTATTAGATGGGAATGCATATAAGCTAATGCAAGTCAAAGGGAAAGAACACATACGAAGTTTAAATAGAAAATAATTGAAGAAATATAAACCAACTATATGGGAACATAAGTTGATTAACAAAAAGTATTGACAAAGTGTGGTCGACAATAGACCATTACAAAAATGATAAAAAAGAGAGTCCTAAGGAGCCTGAGAGAATACATAGGATAACATTGACCACCAGACATCAATGGCATGGTCATAGTCCTTAAGATCAGCCTCTCATCTTGATAGGTCCTCCTCCAACTGTGATATCTCCTCAGAATGGGAAGAATCCCGCTCCATTGTCTTTTTAAGTGCCACTCCAGAAGCCTCTAACTTCTCTTTCAGATTCTTTAAGTGATCCTTGACCCTCTCAATCTCAGCAACCTAAGCATTGATGCTCTCCACCAAAGAGTTCACAAGCTCAACAACTGATGACTGCTACAAAACAAGGGTATCAATTCGAGCCCTCAACTGTTGCTCCTAAGCTTCCTTACCCCATCTTAGTTTAAGATTATTACTGGCCTTAAGATGAGAGGATAGGGCCAGGCGAAGATTGGCTCATTGATTCATAGACAGATAACTGGGGTGTTGAAGTAACACCTCCCCAAGTTAAAGAAAGAGGAGCTTACAGCTGAGTCGAGTAATATAGCCGAAGGCCTACATGTGAGGCAAGATTGAAGTGTCACCAAGTCCTGATGAAGTTGCTATGATGGAGAAGGCATGGGCGATGTTGATGACATGGACTTTGTGCTCCCAACTGTGGTTGGGGTGAAAAGCCTGGCCCGGGATATCAATTGAAATAAATGGCCAGACACCTCTACTTGAGGATGAGCTTCTCGAGGAAGACAACAACGACTTAGGCACAGAGATCTTAATATGGGTCCAAGGATCCTCGAGCACAGGTCCCATCTGAGAATGATCAATGTTGATGTCGTTGATAGCCCTCGATGGCACCCTAGCTTCATCAGCCACGAAAGACTGATCGACAACAGATTGATGGGAAGAAGGCTCATCCACCCGGTCATCAATGTCTATAGCCCCCACCGATGACCCCTAAAATGAAAGTGTGCCAACATTACAGTTTTGGTCTTTAACATGTTTCTCAAGGCCTTTGTCATCTAGAATCTTTTCCCTTTCTTCCTTCTTTTTCTTTTCTTCTTCTTCCTTTCTTTTTTCTTCTTCTTCTAACCTCTTTCTTTCTTCTTTTTCTTTTCTTTTCTCCTTTTCCTCTTTCTTTCTTCTTTCTTTGTTCTTCTTCTTTTTCTTTTCTTCTTCTCTTCCTCTTCCTTCTACTTTTTTTTATCTCTTCTTCTTCTTTCATTTTTCTTTCTTCCTGTTTCTTTTCCTCTTTCTCTTTCTTCTTCGATTTTTATGCTTATTCTTTTTTCTTTGTCTCTTTCTCTTTCTCTTCTTCCTCCTATAATTTCTTCTCTTCTTTCTTCCTTTCCTCCTTCTCAGGCTTTCTCTATTTCTTCTTCTCTTAAGTAAGTCTTCTCTTCTATTCCTTCTTCTTCCTTTCTTCCTCTCTTCCCCATTTTTCTTTTGCTGCTCCTCCCAATCATAGGCTAGTTTCTCCTCGAAGGCTTTAGCTTGTTTCTCTCTTTTAAAGCGCTCTAACTCTTTCTCTTATGTTGTTTTCTTCTTCAAGGCCTCGACCTTATGGGTCTCGGTTTTCGCACTATAGGTGGACTTCTTAGAAAAGTGATCCACTCATCATGGGTTTAACCCACGATGGTTTGGAGTCGCCATCAGTCTTTTTAAAGATGTGACTGGACATCTATTTTTGGAAAATAAATAAATTTATTTTAAAATTCTTTTGAAACGTCTGACTCCATTTCAAACTAGTCGACTCAGGGATTCTAGGTAAGTGGTTTGATTATGGACCAGAGAAGGTGTTAGGCACCCTGGTCCACCTGCATACGCAGTTGCCTACTTAAACCAATCCAAACTTAGGGTCTTGTTCCTATGTATGGTGTGTGAAAAAGTATGTTCTATTTTGGAAAGCAATGTCATGCATGGGCGAGTGATTTAACCTACTAACTAGTGCATGTATGTGCTTATGTATATAAAATATGCCATTTAACCTAAGTTACCAATCATCCACTTAACATGATATTTAACTAAAAAAATAAATATTAACAAGAAGAAGAAGAAAAGAAGTTTGGAAGGTGTACCTTAAGCTGCTTCTAAGTGAATCAAAGAAAAGGTTAGCACAGATAGAATAATGTGTTACACACTTTACACATAGCATTTACGACATGGTCTAAAAATAAATAAATAAAGACAAGAGAAAGGGATAAAAATGAATAAACAAACAAAAAGAAAATATGAGATACAAATATTTGAAAAGAGTGTTTGGTTGGTTAATGTTGCTTGGGCCTCTTGGCTAGGGACAAGTTACTCTTATTGGGCTGAGATAGAATTGGGCCAGACTTGATTATGCTTGGTTTAATTTGGGCCAGGTGGTTCCTTTGAACAAATGAAGATCAATCCAAAACTACGAATTTCTAGTTGCTGCCATAAAAGTAAGGTTTAGCAATAAGACAACATCCACTAAAAAAAACAAATTCTTAAACCATTCTAATCCAACACCCATCTACCCATCTCAATCTTAATAATCAATTTACACAAACTCTAAGCTAAGAAGACAAGACGCGGTTTGGCAACAGGAATACAAACTGATGTTGATTAAATGCCAACAAGGATCTTGATTCAAAAAATTTTAAAAAAAACTTTGACGCGTCAGAATTGTAATTGTAAGGCAGATTGATACGTGAGACATCAGTCCAAGACAGAGAAATAAAAAGGACTAATTGGAATGAGGATGAAGCTTTTAAAGTAATGAGAAAAGAGATAGCTAGAGTTGTTATCAAGACTGAAGAAAACCCAACGGATTTGTATTGAAAATGATTGAATGGGGGTAATAAGCAATGATTATGAGACAACAGATGACTGCAATAGGTAAGTGATGCAAGAGAGACATTGAATATCACAACAAATGGCATATAGGAAGGTCTTTGTCACTGTGCATGAATAATATATGTGAAAGGTTATCTGTTTAACATTGAATATATATGGTCTTGCAAGTCGACACAGCTGCGGGTCTAAAATAAAGAATAGCTACAACTAGTATATGGCATGAAGGTGAGGATAGAGAAATGAACGGTGGGTCTCAATGATGGTACTCCAACTGATCATAATAAAATGTGTGGGTTATTGTTGGGACTTAAAAAATGGTGAAATGATATGAAATAGATAAAGATATTATAAAGAACGGTGAACATGATTGGTTGTTGAGCTTTGTAGGACAACATAAAACAAATGGGGATGAAGGTATGTTGGTAGGAACAACTACTCAATGAAATATAATAATAAACAAAAAAAATACTTAACAAAGAAGGTTATAATGAACAATATCCATCCTACAGCATGTGTTATCCTACAAAAAAAAATGTTATACAAAACAGTAAAAAAAAAATAAAATCAATTGAGCATATCATAAATAAAAGAACTATGTTCTGAATAAAATTTCAAACTACTTAAAAGCAGTAAATAAATAAATCAAATATAAAACAAATATATAATTCAAACAAGAGATGTGGAGGATTACCTCCTTGAATGTAGCACAACGGGTTGAATTCTTTTCCTTCAATCTGGGCTGCACGTCTATTTTAAGTACTGCTATAATAGGTCTCAAGAAGGGGACGGAATGACCAAGAATTCTAGAGAATCTGAGGGGAGCTTGAGTATCCAGTTGAAGTGTTAAAGAGAAAAGGACGGTATCAAGTAGAAGAGAGAGAGAACAAAAAGGTTTAGGGTTTTTCCGCCTAAATGAGAGGGAGGTTCTAGGGTTTTTTTTTCACTGTTGAGGGGGTTCTTTTGGGGTCTAAGCCATAAGAGAATAAGGGAGGCTTAGGGTTTCTAACCGTGTCTCTAAAGA
>JAOXJP010018359.1:0-17425 GCA_025762735.1 Platanus orientalis | reverse complement strand
TTTCTGTGGGAATATGTTGAATTCATTGATTCTATTGAACTCTATGTCTCCTATGTGATTATGTGAACCATGTGAACCTTTGAATCCTATTACATGTTTAAATCATTGACTTTATGTAAAATTTTAGTGAATCATTGTGGCTCCCAACTTATGAACATCGAATTATACACTAACATTGAATCTAAGGGGACCATGCACCCTTGAAGTGATTAAATTATTGAAATGTGATGCTTACAATTTTTTTACACATTATAGATACATTCCGATTATTGAAATTATGTGGACCTTCAGACTTATTGATGAAAATCCTTTTAGACTTCGAACTTTTGACCCATTTTCAGCCTTGTCATAGGGTTAAGTGTAACCATTGATTATGTGGGCCTTGACACCAAGCTAAGTGTGTCATTGACTATTTGGGCCTACTTACAAGGCTAAGTGTGATAAAATACTTTGGACATGCTCTTTGGCTCATGGATTTCGGCCCTCCTCCTTGGGGTTATAACAAGGACATTGACCCTTCTCCTTGGGGATAAACAAGGACATTGACTTTATTCGTGGGGTTTGACACGAGATTAGGACCTTACCCATGGGGTTGGCCAGAGCATACGAATGCTTTACATAGAACCTTTGAACATCAAACTCAGAACACTTTAAATCTTTGAACTTTGAACATTGTGAACCATGTGGACTCTGAATACTTTGAACATCAAAATCTGAACGTTTTAAAATTATAGAACATTGGTTCTTTTAAAATTTAATATATAACATCGAGTTGTGAGCCTTGACCTCTGCATCAACTTATTATTCGGACTTAGATTTTCGTATTGAATCACTGCCTTCCATTTGACATGTGATTATTGTTGCTTTATACTAGTATGATTGTGATTACTACTTCGATATCTGTTTAACTTTGTATTGACCTTTGGACATGTTAATATTCCGATATGTGTTTTATCTCAGATTATTTATAGTCTGCTAGATTTCTAACAGGTTGGGACTAACCTAGTCATTTATTTTTTAGACTGATTATTGTTGTAGGTCCTCCATTCGAGGGGCTTGCTATGGCATCCACGACTTTCCTTTCATCTTTCTTATCATTATTTTGAATATATTTTGGGGTCTCCCTTAGTGTTGGGATCATATTTTCAGACTAGTAGATGTTTTCCTTTGTATATTTGGGTGAGAGGGCACCCTAGTGATATTTCTCTTTTGATCTGATACTATTGGATTACTATGATCTTTATGGATTTTAAATTATGCTTCCACATCTTGATCTGAATATATGTGATTAGTGAATATTGAATGTACTTTCGTAAACTATTAAAATATGATTATTGGATTAAGTGGACTTAAGAAAATTCAAATGAGAACATGTGTACTATATTGGATCTTACTTGTAGGTCCTAGGATTTGGGCTAATTTATGTGGATTACCAGATTTATGAACAGTAACAAATCCAAATCCAGAGCGATACAGATCCACATCCAAATCCGGGTTCAGGGTCGTTACATTGTATATTTTTAGAATTCATTATATAATTTGATAGTTTAGAGAACTCATTTGACATTTTGAACGGGATACATTGTATCGATCTTTGAATGTGATGGATATTGGATCGGAGTGTATGTCACTTTTAATCAATGTGGATGGAATGAAATTTCTATTGCTATTATATAGGTGTGGACATGGAATGTGATATGCATTTATTTTTGCTGCACATATGGTTAAATGTTTGAAAAGATACATATAAGAATAAATATGCTTATATTAGCAAATGTTTTGTAATAAAGATCCAATAAAATCTAAATGTTCGACAAGGTAAATGTAAATGAAAGTAAAATGAGAAGGGTAAAAAGAGAATTACATGACCATGGCATTGATACGATAAGTTATATGAAAATAGTAGTATTGATGTCATGGTCCGAATCTGGGGCACATATGGACTAGATCCGAGTTCGGGTTTAGGGTGTGATACCTATGGGCAATGTAGAGAACTAACCCAAGTTTCATAGGATGCGGTCACACCCCCACACTCAACTAGGTGGATCCATTAAGTGTGTATTGCAATTAAATACACCACATTATATGCTATAGATCTATTAAGAGTACAATAATACTCATCCTTATACATTGAAGTAGGTACTACTGACTTGTTCTTACCCATATGAACCTACTTCATGGGATCACAAATCACATAGGTTGGCTTACCATCACCATTAACTCATGATCTAGGCTTCACTTATCCCCCCCCGATGCCCATCCACTAACCTTCTAATTAGTGGTATAATTATAAGAACTGTTGTATATCTCTTTGACTCTATGTATGGATATAACCCTATCCGACACAAGTTGACACACATTACTCGAGCATTCGCAACTTGGTCCTCACAGTGTAATAATACTATTATTATACATGTCTTGTTTATAGAGAACAAATCCCCTATTGACTCATAGGCGGAAAATTGGTTTCTATTGTCACATATGTGATGCATTGCTCCTATGTCAATGACTCGGTCTTTGTTGTTGTTAACTAAGTTAGCCTTTGATATAACCAAATAACATATGTCTTAGCTAGGTTAGCCTATGCATTAGTAGAATTTCCATTGGTGCTCTTTTTGTACATGCAAACCATTGTATGGTGCTGTATTTTTTGCAAACAAAACATTCCTCTTAAGGTTTCTTAAAATTATTTCTAGACTTTTTGAAATGCCTATTCTTTTTTGTTTTGATTTTGTTGTTGTTTTTCACAAAGTAAGGTCCTCTTTCAATCAGATGGACTTTCCTCAATTTGAGTGTAGATGATTACGTATTGGAGAACAGTTCCTTCCTTTTGTATCTTAAATGATATATGTTCTTAAACATAGTTTTATACATGGCATATATATTATATTTTGAAGTATATATATTATTAAGGTATAATAAGATCAACACTTTTGAAGTTTGTGGCAGCAAGCCGGCCTAAACCAAGCCTAACTATTGGGTGGCTTGGTTTAGGATCAATGGCGTGGGCTTATGTTGGTATTCTAAGTGGTTTGGTTGGGCTGACCTTAGACCAACCTAACCCAGCCTGAGTACAGCCCTACCCAACCTAGGTTGGGTTGGGTTGGATTGGATTAAGTCCTCAGGTAATCTGAACCAACTTGTTACCCGACCTATATATTTGTGTATTTATAATTTTACAGGCTTAGGAAAAATTGGTCCTTGGCTATGATTGATTTAGGTGGATCTTTGAAAATAATGAAAACTTGGATTTGTGTAAAATGATGAGTTAATGGCTAAATACGAGAATGAATAATTAAGATTAAGTTTCTACAACTTTTTCCCATACTTTTCCACATTCTTAATGGTAAAGAAAAGGGATACAAAGTTTTTCAAATAGAATATTGCTATGAAAACCTAACAAACCAGCTTCAAATATCAGTCTTACTTTTTACTCTCTCACTATCTCAAAAGGGCATTAGGATAGTTACTTGGTTTGCAAATTTTGAACCAAATTACTAGAAAAGATAGGTAAATTGCATACATTGAGGGAATTTGTTGACTGCCTACATTTGTATCTAAAAAAGTTAGATTTGACAGTCCAATAGCTACAATGATCATTTTTTTTTTCTCATTAATCTTTTGTCATAATCATTATGAAAATGAAATATATTTTTACCCAAGGATTAACCAAGTTTGACATTCCTAGCTCTTAAACAACATCAACAATGGACATTGGAACTTCTCCTTCCAACGAGATGAAGGATTGCTAGCAGTGATAATTCTGTGATATATTTTCTATTTTCACATTAGTCTTGATAGGGTCACAATAGGTGGGACTTAAATTTGTCCTTCCAAGATGCCATCACAACATGTGGAAAACAAGAAACAAACAAAAGAAAAGAGTGAGATTATCAACAAAAATGAACATTATCAACCAATAGGCCATATGTTATTTGTCTTTTTCTTACTACTAGGTATGAGGGCGGGCTTTGGTGCATCGGTAAGGTTGCTCCATTGTGACCTGGGCATCACAGGTTCAAGTCATAGAAACAACCTCTTTGCTTGCAGGGGTAAGGTTGCATACATCTAACCCTCCCCAATCCCTGTAGTGGCGGGAGCCTTGTGCACTGGGACTGCCCTTGTTTTTTTACTAGTAGGTATGGTGACCAGAAAATTCCTAGTTTTACAACACTTGTAATAGGAACATTCCATCACCAGTAAGTTCTCAAGATAATGTTTAATATGAGTCATGTACTATAGTGTAGATTCATATTAGGTTTGATGCAAAAAGTATCACAAAAAAGGGGTGAGATTGGGCAATTTAACCACATATACAACATCGGTGTCATTCGTATGGAATGTTCATTTCATTTTCTTAAACCAAAGGTTGTCGATCAAATTGTTAATATTTCACTATGTAATTCACATTTTTGCTTATGCCAGCATAATCCATGTATTGAAAACATGCCCTTGCATTTATAATGTTGGCTAGCACAAGGTTCAAAAGGCTGGGGTAAAGGAGAGGGTCACTAAAGAATTGAGAATGTTAGGTGTAATCTGAGATGTCTTCCCCCTATTATTAGAAAATGGAACAAGAAAACCTTTGGAAATATTAAGGAGCAGATTTCTAAAAGAAAAGATAGATTGGGAAAATTTCATACACTCAATTGTATGAGCTAAATTTGCAAAGAAAAAACCCACCAGTCTAAGGAGGAAATCTTTTGGGCAAAAAAGGCCAAAACTAATTGTATTAAATGGGGAGACCGAGATTCAAATTCTTCCACCTCTCCACTATTGAAAGGACCAGAAATAGGATTACTTCTTTGAAGGGTGAGAATGATATCTGGATGAAGAGTGGGATCCAAATTAACAACCTCTCTAAGAGATTTTTCACAAAACTCATTGATTATTCCTCCCCTAGTGTTGAGCATATTGATAAGGTGGCCAACAAGTGTTACTTATTTCTCTCAGATAGTTCCAAAGACATTTTGAACACCCCTTTTTCTAGGGAGGAGACCAAGAAAACCATGTTTGATTTAGGAAAATTAAAAGTTCTTGGCCTTAATGGGCTCCAGGCTGACTTCTATCAAGAGTATTGGAACTCGATGGGAGAGGAAGTTTTTGAAGTTGCGTATGAATTCTTTAATCAATGTAACGCCATCTCGACTATCAATCAGAACTTTACCACTCTTCTACAAAATTAGCAAGTCTGAGCTCATATTACAATTTCATCCTATTAGCTTATGTAATGCGGTCTATAAAATCATATCTAAAACCATGGCTTATAGAATAAAGATTGTTTTTCTTGGAATTATTTTTCCTAACCAGAGTGCCTTTGTAAAATGTAGAATGATTATGGATAATATCCTAATCACCCATGAAGTTTTTAGGTATTTAACAATTGGGAAATATAGATCCCACCATTGGGGTATTAAAATTGATATGAGCAAAGCTTACAACAGGGTTGAGTGGCCAATGGTTATCTCGATGATGTAAAAATAAGATTCAATGATAATTGGCAACGGTGGATTTGGGATTGTATGTCTTTAGTGACCTATAAAATTTTGATTAAAGGATCCCCCAAAGACCAAATTAGTCCTTCCCGAGGAATTAGGCAAGGTGGTTCAATTTTTCCATTCCTCTTTCTCCTTTATGCAGAGGGTCTTTATGCTTTCTTAGCTAAGAAAGAGTGGCTTGGATTGCTGAAAGGCATTAAAATCAAATCCAATAGCCCTTTCATTTTTCATCTTCTTTTTGCTAATGATTGTTATATTATCACTAGGGTGAGTATGATGGGAGTAACTACTATCTTAGATTGTCTTAAGGACTTTAGTGAAGTGTCTGGTCAAATCATCAATCATAATAAATCTAAGCTATATTTGAGCTCCAATACCCCCAGATAGTTTAGAAGCTTGGTTTAAGGTGATTTTCACATGAAGCAATGCCAATCTCTTGGAAATTATCTTAGATTACCCTCCTCTATTGGGTGAAACAAAGCTTCCTCTTTGCTTTTATTGAAAAAAGGACCAGGTTTAGGGCTCAAGCATTAAAATCCAAACTTTTTAACCAGGCTAAGAAAGAGATCCTTTTTAAGTCAGTTGTTTCTGCTATCCTTACATTTGTTATGTCTTGCATCATTGTCCCCATGAAAATTTGCAATGATATTAATATTGTTCAAAGAAAATTTTGGTGGGAAGTGATGATTTTAATTGGATTTGTTGGGACAAAAAAAAAAGTAAAGTTAAAGGTGGTTTAGGTTTTTAGGATCTTCATTCTTTTAAATTTCCTCTCTTGGTTAAACAAGCCTAAAGAATTTTCAGAAATCCTAATTCCCTATGGAAAAAGCTCCTAAAATCTCTTTATTTTCTCAATGAGGATTTCCTTAATTCAAAATCTAAAAACAATAGTTCTTAGGTGTAGAAAAGTATCTAGAGAGGAAAATAGTTGTATACAAAGGTATTAGATGGCAGGTGGGTTCCTAGGATAATATAAATATTTGGACTGATAATTGGATCCCAGCTTCCCCTTGCTTCAAGCTCAATCATTCTTCCCCTATCCCTAGTGATGCCCCTCAAGAGGTATTTGAGCTTATACATTAGAGTCTTTTTAAATGGAATTTAGTTCCTATTGAGAATTTGGTCTCTAGAGAAGATTTGAATCTCATTTATCATATACCTTTAAGTAAATCTATTATGTAGGATGAGCATATTTGACACTTCGATAAGAAAGCAATATCTCTATTAAATATGTCTATTATCTAGCCATTTCCCAATGCCCCCATTCCTTTCCATCCTATCTCCTCCCATACACTATTGGAGCAAGCTGTAGGGCCTTCATATTCCCCATAAGATTAAACATTTCATTTGGAAAGCCTATCATAATGTCATACCCACCAAAGCTAACCTTCTTAAAAGAAATACTAATGTTGATGCAACCTGCCCCCAATGCAATTTTGAAATAGAAACTACTGCTCATTGTTTACTTTCTTGTGATATTTCTAATAAGTATTTGTATGCTTTTCACTTAGCTTTGAGGCCTAAATTTTCGTATGATATTATTTCAGCTATTTCTATCTATTGTTGGAACATTTGTAAATTTGGGAATGCTAATATTTTTATAAGGATAATGCCTCCATTGCTAATATTATTCTGGACCCTTGTAGGTTATTACAAGAGCTTAAGGAGGTTCATGATGATGATTAGTTTTTCTTGGGGAGTGATGGTGTAGATTTTTAGGCCCCCCTTCCTTTGGTGTGGTTAAAATCAATTTTGATGGGTCTTTCTTCAAGGTGGACATGAAGTATGGTGCTGGGATTGTTATGCACAATGAGAAAGGTAAATACTCATAATAAATTATAAGAATGAGAATTGATTCTCTCTCTATTCAACCGTGGAGAGGAAGGTATCCATGGTATTGATTTATAGTGTTTACAGAGTGATTCTTACAGAATGAATCACAATAAATCTACATGAATACATAATAAATATTGGTGTGCTTTCTAATAGAGAAAATCTTGGTGTCTCTTGAACCAACATTCCTTCTTCGGTCACCTGATTCAACCTTCATTCTTTGGTCATCTAAGTCATTATTATTTCTTTAATGTCTTGTAAATCTTGGTGTCATTAGAGTCAACATTCATTCTTTGGTTGTTTGAGTTAGTCTTCCATCTTTGGTCACCTGAGTCAGCATTCCTTCTTTGGTCATTTGAGTCATCTTTCCTTCTTTGGTTTCATGGGTCAGCATGCCTTCTTTGATATGATCATGATTCTTTTGTTGACGATCAAGTTCATGATCATCCTTATCATGATCCTCTTTACTCCCCCTTAAATTGAGGTGAGAGGGATGAACACCCATCTTGGTACAGATATTACAAAAATATCATGAGGAAGAGGATTAATAAGAATATCTGCAAGTTGATCGTGGTACTGAACAAATTGAGTGACGAGAGAATCGAGAGCCATTTTTTTTCATGAACAAAATGGTAATCCAATTCAATGTGTTTATTTCGTGCATGAAACATGGGATTGATGGACATATAAAGTGCACTGAAATTGTTAGAGAATAGTGTAGGTGGATGATGCAAAAGAATCCAAATATCCCATAGTAGAAAGATGAGCCAAGAAATTTTAGTTGTGGTAGCTGCCGTGGCTCTGTAGCCTCAACGCTAGAGCACATAGCAGTAGGTTGCTTTTTAGCTGACCATAAAATTAATGTAAAACCAAAGAAGATACAAAATCCTATAATTGATCGTTGGGTGATTAGACAATTTGCCTAATCTGCATTAGAGAAGGCATATAGGTTAAAAACATTGTGGTAGTGAATATGAAGTCCATAGCCAAGAGTACCACTGACATAGCACAAAATTCATTTCATAAGATGCATGTGAATAACAATAGGAGTATGCATGTATTGAATAACAAGATTTACTACATATGACCAATCTGGCCTTATGATTGTGAGATATTGTAGAGCTCCAACCAGTCTTCTATAGAGCTTTGGATATGAGGAGGAAGACTGTATAGTACGATCAAATTTAGTGGCAAGTGGAGTTGAGATAGCCTTACAACCTTTCATGGTGGCTTGAGTGAGAATATTACAAGCATATTATCACACCTTGAGATAGATTCAAATTTGTAGGTATATATTCAATGCCTTAAAAAATGTATACTCCCAAGATCTTTCATGGCAAACTCCTTACCAATGCTTGTGATAAAATAATCCAGTAAGAAAGAATTACTGTTAGTAAGAACAATATCATCTACATAAAGAAGTAAAATAATCACACCTTAAGAGCTATGAAGCTAGAATAATGATGGATCATGTGAGCTATAGAAGAAACCATACTGAAGAATATATTGGCTAAACTGATTAAACCAAGCTCTATGGGCTTGTTTGAGACCATATAAAGCACGCTAAATCTTGCAAACATGACGTGGCTTAGTGTGATCAATCAGTCTAAGTGGTTGCTATAACACCCCACACATATTTTGCACGCATATCACACTTATTTCACACATATTTCATAGACTTATGTTGCACGTGTTTTGCATATACTTAGAATGATTTAAATGCATATGTATTAATCTATAAACTAATGAAACTTTAGAGACAAACCAATACAAATGTAGAAATAATTAGTGATCAAACTATATCTCATTAGAAAGGTCTTGAAGTATAGTTTTCACCAAAACAAATGACGAGCGAATCCAACTCTAAATGAGAAAGTTATAGGAGATTTTAGTACATGAGACATAAGTAGAAAAAAAAATTATGGGCCAAGGGCCGATTGATCCGGGTAGATAGGCCCAATCGATCGGCCCTCATAGATCATTTTTGGAAAGTCTCTAAATCGTGACTCTCTGGTTTTGGGAAGTTCCTTAAATGCATTAGGATTCTTCATGGGTTTATATAATTGATTGTTTTTATCTAATTCGACGTAGAAATCCTAAAAATGAATCAAGGAGTAAGAAGAAGAGAGAAAATTAAGTTTTATAAATGATTTTAGGATTTTTGAGGAACTTGAGGCTTAAGAACGAATTTTCAAACAAAGAGGTAAGAACACATGTAAACTATACTATGTTTTCATTCTTTTAGGATCCTAGAGTGCTATGATCTCATTTTGCAAATAATTGTGACTATTTTGTTTCGGTTTTGAATTGTCTAAGTTCTTAAAAAACCTATGTTTTACAAGAAGAAAATCCATTATGTAAGAACACATGTAAACAATGTATTGTTTTTCATTCTTTAGGTTCTTAGATTTTTGTAAATCTCTATTTTGATTCTGTTTTTACATAATTTGCATTGTTTGTTTAGAAATCTTCTTGTTTTGAAGGAAAACCAAAGATTTAGAAATGAGATTTCATTTTTTAAAAGTAAACTAGATGATCTATGTTTTGTTTTGAATGTGATTAGGTTCTTAGAAGTATTTGTCCTTTGTTTTGTAAGGGATTCTACATGTTTTACTTTAGATTTGCATTGAATAGGTTCTTAGTGTTCTTGAAAACTCTATTTTATAAAGAAAAATGTTGATTTCATCTACTATTATTAAAAATTTAAAAGATTAACATTTTTTAATATATTAGTGATGTTTGCAAAACATAATCTATAGTTTGTGCTTAGAAGGATTAAGCAATCCCTATTATGTTTGTTTTGAATTAGTTTACTGTAAAGAACTCTGTAAATAAAATAGTTATGTTTTCAATGAAGCTGCAAAAGAATGATATTTTTTATAATAAAGACACCCTATCAATCAAGAGGATTGATTGATAGAACCCACCTCACCGGGTATATGGTGCAAACTATTTACATGGATCTCTCACTACTAGGGGTAAGATAGTAGTCTCATCTCACCGGAGTGTAAGTGTGAACTATTTTGGCCATTCTTTTTGGGGTATAAATGGTGTAAACTGTTTTGACCCTTCTCACTGGGGTATAAATGGTGTAAACTGTTATACGTTATGGCATTGACATAAGTTATATGTTATATTATATTTCAGTACTATATATTATCTGTTTATGATATGTTTTGTATTGATTAGTTAAAAGTATTTGATTCATTTTGTTTTCAGTTTTGCACATGATATTGTATTATTTTAACATGCTTTGTACTATACTATTAGTTATGTTGAAATAATGATTTAATTACTGCATCATTTTGTATATTGCTCAGAATACATGAAAACTATTTGTTTTGTTTTCCTATAATATACATATTTTCTTATTGAGCCTATCAAGCTTACCCCGAATTGACACCACATATGATGATGAGGTAGTGGAGTAGCGGTTCTTGCTAGAGGGATTGGAGTGATTGGACCATACCTATTTTATTTGCATTGAGATTTTATTTTTGTAAAGACATCATATTATTTCAATTTATTTGAAGAGATGTAATAAAGTAGTGGAATTTAGTAGTTGGATTTATTATTTGATTTCAATGATTTAGGATTATGTTAGATATACAGGTTTGTGGATTATTGTTATGGATTGTGGATTTTTATTAACATATTAGATTTATGGAAATGGAGTGATTATCATAGATGTTTTATTTCTGCTGCGTATGTATGTGAATGTAAAGGGAAAAGAGAAAAAGAAATTATATGCTAATTAAGAGGTAGTGAATGAATGGATTAATGTCACGTGCCAGAATTCATAGCCCTATTGGTATGGGTTTTGGGGTGTGACAGTTGCTCTATAAAGACAAGTTCTTTAAAAAAAATCATGTTGAAAGACATTTTTCATGTCCAATTGTTTAATATGACAGTGTTTTATGAGAGCAATAGTAAGAACTAGGCATATAACTGATGGTTTAACCACTAGGCTAAAAGTCTCATCAAAATCTATGCCAAAAGCTTGATCAAATTCTTTTGCAATGAGACATGTTTTTAGGCGTTTTAAAGTGCAATCAAATTTCAGTTTAGTCTTGAACACCCACAACATTCATCTTGGATTGTCATGGTATTTGCTCCCATGTGGAATTATCATGTTAGGCTCTTATTTAATCTTGCATAGCCTTGAACCAGCCAAGGTGAATAATAACATATTTGATTGTTGTAGGCTCTGCTAGCATTGAGAATGATGAGGTGAAGTGAAGAAGACCAGCTCGATTTTTTCCTCTAGTCTTCATGGGATGAGTATTAACTCCTAAATATCGACATGGATTGTAAGGTGTGGTCTGTGATACATGTGAAGCTTTAGTGGGTGATGGTGATATGATTGTAGTAGCATGTTGTATGGAGGGATGTGGAGATTTAAGAGTAGTAACAGGAGATGTAGGTATGACCATGGATGTTGATCCTTGTAAAGTTGAGTCAGCAGAAGCAAGTAAATATAAAGGAGTGGCACTTTCTTGCTCATTAGCATCAAGCCAAAGCATAGGAGATGGTATTTTAGAGGAAGTTCTAGATGAGGTGCCATCATCAAGAAGAAATTCATTTTTCCATTAAGAAAATGTAGTCAAAGTAAATCTTCTTTTGTGAGATATCATTACAATCATTGAAAGAAAAGTTAGAGAGAGGCATATAAGTTTCATCAAATATGACATGTCTAGAAATGTAAACTCTCCCTATCACAGGAAAAAGACACATCTACCTTTTGTGAAGAATACTATACCCAATAAAAATACACAGAAGTGATTTTGGAGAGAATTAGTTCTTCCCAAAATCATGCAAATATGGGTAACATTAACAACCAAATGCACAGAGTGAAGTGTAGTCTAGATATCTTCCAAATAAAAGCTTGAAATGTGACTCCATATTCAATTTTCTTGATGGCAAACGATTTATAAGGAAGCTTCAACCCAGTAAGCTTTTTTAAGACCACAATGGAAAAAGCATAGACAACCCAAGTTCAATAATATTTTTGTGCATTATTTCAACCCCACTATTTTGCTTTGATGTCCTAGGATATGAAAGTTGTCTTATAATACAATTTTCAACAAGTAATTGGACAAATTCTCCTTTTTCAAACTCACCATCACCATCACACTGAAATATTTTAATTTTGGCATCTAATTCGTTCTCAATCATCTTTTTAAAATTCACAAAACACTCAAGAAAATAAGACTTAAATTTCAAAGGAAACATCAAAGTGTAACATGAGTAATCATTCACAAATGAGACATAATATTGAAAGTCTTGAACTAAAGAAATATGTACATTACCCCCAAAGGTCACAATGGATCCTATCAAATTGTTTCTTTGAAAGAGTATAGGTAGTAACAAATGAAAGTTTACTACTTTAGCTAAGCTGACAACTGGAACAAATAGTCCCATTTTTATTCCAATGACTAACATAAATAAAATTCTTAGAGTTCAGAAACGACACTACTTTCGGTTGAGCGTGACCCAGATGTTGATGCCAAACATCCTATGAAATTTTCCTTTGCCGTGATGAATAGAGTGCTTGATTAAGTGAGTCCTTCCTTAAGGTATATAATCTACCATTCTAGTTCCCTTCTCGAGAATTTTTCTTGATTGTTGATCCTTTATCACAAATCTATCAGACATAAATTTAAACAAGGAAAAATAATCATTAGTTAATTGACTCATTGACAAGAGATTCTTAGTAATATTAGGTACAACTAAAACATTCTTAAATTTCAGATTCCCATGAGAAGTTTCCAGACTAGTACTACCAGTATGAGAGATAGTTCATGCATTACCATAACCAAAAAAATTCTATCTAATCTAGTGTATGGAGATATAAAGTGAAGATTGCATGTGTTATTTGTCATGTGGGATGTAACACCTGTATCAGGGATCCATTCCGGGTCATGAGGATTAGTAATTGACATGACAACCAATGCTTGTGGTATTTCCTCCATTTGATATGAGTGGTTGAAACAATGCCAACATTGGAGTGCCTCATGTCCTTGTTTCTTGCAAATCTGACATTGTGAAAGATTAAAAGGAAACCTTTGAGTGGAGGTGTTACCTTTTCCTTGTTGAATGACATCTTATGTACTAATTCCATTAGTATCAGATTTTTGAAATTTCTTTTGACTAGATTGGGTAAATCCACACCCTCTAGAGTCAAAAGACTTACCTCTATGGTCATTCTAGTTTATACTTCCCTCATTAGATTTTCTTTGTCTTTAGCTTACATAGGCTTGAGACTTAAATATATCACCTTTTGTGGCATTATTCATGGCTACATTGATCCATTGCATGAAGTGAAGCTAAAAGTTGTGAAAAAGTTGGCAGGGGTGGTCGTGTCATAATAGTATCAACAAAGCTATCAAATTTGGGGCCTAGCCATTAATGGTCCAAAAGACCTTGTGTCTCTTAGAGATAGGTTTTTGCATGGTTGAGAGCTCATCACAATCTTTCTTAACTATTTTAAGTAATCTGTAACACTTTGATTACCTTTTTGTATTGTTTGGAGCTAACGGATTAATCCGAGTTCTCTCTCCTGAGATGCTTCGATAAAGGTCTCTTTAAGACACCTCCTAATCTTCTGACAAGTTTCAAGAGCAATTACTAAACCATGAACTTCTTCAGTCAGAGTTCTTGAGAGGAAACTCTTTAATAACATATCATCCTTCCTCCAAATTGCATAGGTTGGGTTTTTCTCCTCCTTGCCATCCACGATCTTAAATGGTTGTGGTTTTTTTCCTTCAGAAGATATATGGTCAAGTAAGTTGATGTTTTAATAAGAAGAATGACTTGGTCTTTCCAGGCCAGATAATTCTTCTGAGTAAGAGTTGTTGTAACCATGGAGGTTATTTGTGCAACAGTTGCTACTGTCATTGGTGCCATTAAAGAGGATAAATCAATTCTTGAACATAGAGAACTCACACTCAGATGTGTGTGGCTTTGATACCATAAAAAATTCTAAAAATAAGAATTGATTCTTTATTTATTCAACCGTAGAGAGGAAGGTATCCATGTTTTTAATTTATAGTGTTTACACAGTGAATCTTATAGAATAAATAGCAATAAATCTACATGAATACATGGTAAATATTTGTGTGTTTTCTAATTAGAATAAATCTTAGTGTCACTTGAGTCAACATTCCTTCTTTGGTTGCCTGAGTCAGCCTTCCTTTTTTGGTCATCTGAGTCAACCTTCTTTCTTTGGTCATCTAAGTCATTATTCCTTCTTTAGTATCTTGTAAATCTTGGTGTCACTAGAGTTAGCATTCCTTCTTTGGTCACTTGAGTCAACCTTCCTTCTTTGGTCATTTGAGTCATCATTCCTTTAGTTACATGAGTTAGCATGCCTTGTTTGATATGATCATGATTCTTTTACTAAGGATCAAGATCATGATCATCCTTAACATCAGTGGCAGAGCCATGTAGGGGGCAAGGGGGAAAGTCCTCCCCCCCCCCACCCCCTCAAATTCCAAAAAAAAAAAAAAAAATAGTAAGGAAGAAAATGTTTTTGTTATAGCAAACAGTGGTGGTGTAGTAGTTGCTCCC
The DNA here is from genome assembly GCA_025762735.1 of Platanus orientalis. Lineage (NCBI taxonomy): Eukaryota > Viridiplantae > Streptophyta > Magnoliopsida > Proteales > Platanaceae > Platanus > Platanus orientalis. Next base: position 2,525 of record JAOXJP010018359.1, on the reverse strand, counting down.
CCCCCCTTTCAAATTAAAATTAATAATAATAATAGTAATAAAGAAGAAAATGTTTTATGATAACAAAACAACTATAATGTTTATGGTGAATTATAAGCTTACACATGTTGTGTTGGGGGTTCAAAAAATGTTTAGATATAAAAGAAAGAGACACCAAAATCAAAAACACATCATGTGTCAATCAATGGCACGCCTACATAGGCTTGTGTCAATACAAAAAAGCACATGATAGGCTATAGTAAAAGGTTTGGCCACTTCGAAACACCATGTTAACCAGATTACTCAAATGGTTAGAGAGAAGTTTAAGAAAACCTATGGTTGTATATTTAATTTTTATTTTTACATTTTTTTTTATTTAGCAGAAGAGGGGAAACGTATTAACAGAAGAAATTATTACCAAAATTAAATATAAAAAAAACATAAGAGATTGAAGTTTATAAAAAAACTAATAATGTTGTGATGAAAAAATATTTGTAGTGTCTATGATGAATTATAAGTTGACATGTGTTGTGTGGGGGTATAAAATCATCCAAAAAAGTGTTCAATTGAAAAAGTTACTGGTAAAAAATAGACACCAAACTAAAAAACACATTATGTGTCAATCAATGGTGTCAACACCTAATTTTGGCGCAGGGTCCAGAGGCTCTTTCAATGGAAAGCACTAACTCTTTAGAATGAACCTTAGGCATCCTAGGAAACCAAGGTGGTTAGATGACCTCCCATTTTTAGGCCATTCACGTTATTTCCTAATTTGACACTCTAAACCTTTGATTTTTCCCTAAGATCTCTGATGGGCCTACTTTCTTCATCTTCTTATTCTTCCCCCTAATCTCATAGTTTTCTGAATGATTGTCCCAAGTTTGGTCACATCTACATTGGAAATTATGATATTACCCATCATCAAAGGTGGACCACTAAATTGTATCATATAAGTATCAAGAAACCAATCGGTTGTCACAAATGCGTTCAAAGTAATCCAAAACTCTGAAATAGAGTGTTTGATCATCAAATTCTATTGTGTTATGTTTCGGTAAATCTCGACCCTTGATTTAGAATCTTTTAAATCTAATCAAAATACAAATAGGACAATCAATTTGACATCGCAGATGTGCTCAGAATGTCCCAAAACCTTAGGATAGAGGGTCCGATTGTTTAAATTTAACAAATCAAGTTTTAATGAATCTTGGCCTTTGTTTTGAAATCTTTCAAATTCTAAGCAAGATTAACATTGGATGACCAATTGAACATCGTAGATGAATCCATCATGCCTTAAAACCTTAGGATATATGACATGACATTCAAAGACTATTCCTAAACCTTCTATAGCACCATGTCAAATCTTGGCCATTCTATCAAGTACCTTGCGATCTCAAATAAAAAATTAGATCCCACCATGATGATCAATCCCATCGATTCATTCAAGGTAGGGGTGTTGATCAAAATTTTTAAATATGGGTTTAGAGAAATGTAACGCAGGTGTATTGAGTTAAGATACACTGCAAAACACAAAATCTTAAGCCCAAACACATCCTTGGCTTAGATAAAACATATGTCCAAACACTTCTTAAACTATAATTCTAAACATTCCTGAATTTGACACAAACCCTTGACCAAGTCTGGCCTAGATCCATGACACCAAGTACTATATGAGATGATCAATTTTCCATTTTTGGAGCAAAGATGGGGGGCATATGTCTAGATCTTCACCCTCCATTTCGTTTGAAATGATGCCTAATTTGATAAAAGCCACATGTCACATTCTCCCTAAATCATACATTCTAAAAGTATACATATACCAAAAATGAGAGAAAACCCTTCCACTTGTTTTGGCTAGAATAAGTTCTATGTTTGCCTAAATCATGAACCTAGTCTAAGACCTTGGCAAAAAGGGGGATCTCTATTTACATAGAAATCCCCCATTTCCATTCTCTCCCACACCCAAATTGGCAATGCCACCAAACCATCCTTTCCACTAGTTTTTGGTTAGAATATGTTCTATTTTTGCCTAAATCATGAACCTACTCTAAGATCTTGGCAAAAGGAGGGGTCTTTATCTACATAGAAATCCCCCATTTCTATTCTCTCTCACACCTAAATTAGTAATGCCATTAAACCATCTTAATCATACTTATTCAGTTCCTCAAAACTTCATAAATAAGATGGCATAACCCCCCTCTCATCCACGGTGGAAATCCCCAGGCCCTCTCTCTTTTCTCTTTCTCTCTCTACTTCTCACGTTCAAGATCCTCTTCTAAACCACCCTTTCTTTAGTTTCTAAGAACCCTAGTGTACAAGGAAGTGCTGCCCAATTTCCAAGTGGAGATCCTCCGAGTTTGTGCAAACATAAATAGAGGTACACATTTGTCCTCTTGATCTAATTATGTTAATGAGCATTTCTTATTTTCATTTTTAATATTTTTTAGCTTGTTATCATTGATTATTAACAATCACCCTGTACAAGATTTCTTTTTGTTTTGTCATATAAAATTATTTAAGTATGAATATATATATATATATATATATAT
>JAOXJP010018338.1:0-17426 GCA_025762735.1 Platanus orientalis | reverse complement strand
GGGTGCCTAACACCTTCCCTGGTCCATAATCGAACCACTTACCCAGAATCCCTGAGTCGACCAGTTTAAAATGGAGTGAGACATTTCAAAAGAATTTAAAAATAAAATTATTTTGTTTTCCAAACATAAATTGTCCAGTCACATCTTAAAAAAGGATGGTGACAACTCCTTGTCATCGTGGGTTAGGCTTATGATGAGTTGACCTCTTTTTTAAGAAGCCCACCCGTCGTGCAAAAACCGAGGCCCACACTCTAACATTCATCTGTCTTCAACATTCGTCATCTACAACATTCATCTACTCAAATTTGGTTATTCTCAACCGGTAACCAAATTGTCGTAATAGCCCCAAATTTTCACTTGTATGTGCAATCTTTGGGATTTTTGGTAGGTTTTTTTTGTAACTTCAAAATAATCATTTGCAGCTTAATCTTCATTTTCCTAAGGACCAATCGTTGGTGTTGCCCTCGATCAGGTCATCATCTCTATCATCTTTTTCTTCTTTGAAGCTTGCATCATCATCTCCTTTATCTTCTCCATTGATTGGGCTTAATAGGGTTTGGGGCTTCATTATTATTTTTTCTCTATATTGTTAAATGTTTTTTTTGAAGAGCAGCTATGGCACCCTGTTCTACCTTTCTATTTAAGATCTAAGGTATTTTCTTACACACTGTCATTAGAATGTTCTAACACTCATCCATAATGGGATTTAAAATAATAATAGTAATTAAATTTAAAAATGATCAATCTTTGTTGATCCAATCAGCTTGACCCAAAAACCACTATGTGGCTATTTTATGGTTTAAAAATTAAAGCCCTTTAGCCATCCAAGTAGGACTTTGTTAAAGGCAGGGGGTTAACTGATACGTTGCATATGTAGGCAGTTTGGCCAATTCATGGTAAATCTTATTATCAATGTGCATACTTATAGTGACAAGTTTGCTTTAAACATGAGTGGGACTGTTGCTAACATTTTGGTGGACATTTTTTTTCCTAACATCTTACCAATTAATCAATCACATGAAAAGGAAAGCAATGGGAAAATTTTGTCTAGGAATCTATGTGGCATCAGATAGCAGTTGGAAAGAAAATGCTATTTTGATTTCTTCTCCTATTGATTCAAAATTCTATATAGTTTTTCGGTGCTTTCCTTCTTTTGGTAGTTCCTGTGAAATAGACGGATGTGTGCATTATAATAAAGGCTTTCCATTGTGTATGGAACCAACCCTTTACATATGTAGAGGGAGAACACACGTTCACACAGAAGACCTCTCAATTTCTTATTCTTCCCTTAAAGAGAATATATATTAATGTAAGATCATTGGGCTTCCTTCTTTGGTTGCCTCAATCCATACACTTAACAAATTTATTAAAAGCCATATAAATAAGCATATATATTAAAGTTAATATAATATTTTTATCACACACACTTAAAGTTAAGATTCAATTTTGCATCTATTATAATATATTACATTTTGTTCAGGTATGTGTGTGTGTGTGTGTGTGAGAGAGAGAGAGAGAGAGAGAGAGAGAGAGAGAGAAAGAGAGATGCATTGACGCAATTATGCAACCCTTAGATTGGTGTGTTATTTTTTTCATAGGAATCCATGACATGCATTTGGGTGCTTGCTCAAACAATTTATTGGGCATTGACGTTTCAATTGAACAACACGGATTTTGATTGCAATTGAAACACTTGGTGAACCACTGGTGCAAAATATACTCAACTTTTCCATTTGAGCAATGGTAAGGAGACTATCAGTTTATTTGAAACAAGTCAATCTAGTAAAGCAATAAGGTGAAACTAAAATTGCCCTGATTCTAAATGCAAAGGCGGTCAAGTGCATGCATAAGGGAAAGGACATTTCCATAGCATTTTTCTTTCTACTTATTATTTATGTTGTTGAAAATCCTAATTATAGTTGTGAATTGAATTCAAGAATTGCCACCCCTAATTCTAAGGCCACTTGTTCTATGTACCATGTCTTCCATTTTTTTTCTTGATAAACATTGTTGTAGAAACACACACATACAAGGGAAGTCCACAATGGACATCAAAAGTGATCATTTGAACTACAAAAATAGATGAGAGCACTCTTCTTCTTTTGTTGTATGGAGGGGGGGTAAAAGAAAATTTTATTTAACATTAAGTGGCAATACATCGTTCAACTTTTTTCCTCCCTAGCTCTCACAACCAATCCGGTAGGTTTGCAAACCAATTCAAAGCATTAATACTATGCAAACATTGTTTGGCTACCCTATGTGCCGAATTATTCTTACTTCTTTTAACATACTAGACTCTAATTGTTCAAAGTTTTAAAATAAAAACTTTTACAATCTTTAATGCAAATCCATATCTCACTATAACAATCCTCTGTGCTTGACTTCAATGCATGAATAATAACCAATAAATCACTTTCCATAATTATTATTTTTTCATTCTTATTGTTGCCTCAGTTTGTAAAAACCAAAAAGTGCAGCTTTGCATTCTACCAACAGTGCTTCTCTGAAATCACTTTTCGTCTGTGGAATTTTACAATACAACTCTAATGCCAACCTACATTTTGTTATGAGAAAGTGCTCCATCGAAAATAAGTTCAGTAAAGTAAACTCTTGAGGAGTCCCATAATGAGTTTTTAGATTTGTTATTTTCTTCTTTTTTTGAGTTTGGTCAGATTTCCTAAACCCTTCATCAATCCTCATGCATTATTCATAATTAAAATCATATTGAATTGTTTTTGTTCAAAAAACATAGTATGTTTGTGCTTCCAAATGTTCCAACACATAACAACAATGTTTTTACATGTCCTTTTCCTATATGTATTAGTCAATTTTGTTAAGTTGAATTACATATTCATTAATTCTTTAAATTTTTTTGCTTCATAATTTATAACTCTTATAGTGTGAGGAGATGCATACAATACTTTTTATACGAAAGGACATTTAAAAAGGCAATGCAACATTGATTATTCAATGCATTTATATACAAGGCATACTTGATCTATTTTAATAGTCATTTTCTTAAGATTATCTTTAGTAGGGATGGCTTAATTACATTCTTTCCATAAAAAGTATTTTATTTTATGCAGTATATCTAGTTTCCATAATTCTCCCTAACTCATTTGTATTTGGTTTTTTCTTCTATAATTGTTATTATTATTATTATTATTATTATTATTATTATTATTATTAATGTTATTACTAGTTTTACTACTATCTATTTGTTCATTTGCATTATTATAATTTTCACTTATTTGAATTAACTCCTCAAATTCTTTTATATTTATGCTATTATTATATGCTTGTTGTGAGTATTTATTATTGGTTTTTCTCAATTATTCATCTATGTCATATTCTCTTTTAGCTTTATATTTTCTATATTACCAGTGACTTCCAAACAATGTCACCTTTCTTATCTTTCTCCAAAAGCAATTCTTCACAATAATTATTACTAATAAATAATTACTTTATTTCAACTATTTTTTCTTTTGATATTACTTCCTTTAATTTTCTCCATTTCGTTGGTTAATTACATTTTTTACTATTTCAATATTACAATTTTCTAGCCTTATTATTTCTATTTTTTGTCTATTTGTTGTTGATGTCCATTTATCTTCCAAAAAATTAATATTATTTCAATTTCTTACTACCTCTTAGATTTTTTTTAGTAACTTTCTCCCTTTTAAAACACTTTCCCATAGCTAGGAGTTATTATTATTATTACACTTTTTTATTAGGAAAGTAGATTGATTTTAACATTTTAACCCATAGTGCATTTAGTTTTGTAATATTCTCTATGCTTGTTTGGTTAATAATGCCTTATTATAAGTATAAAGATCTTTGAACACCAATTCTCAATTTTTATTTTTATTTTTCCTAAGTGTTTCCCATTTAACCCAATTATTATTATTATTTTTAGTTTCTTTATGTCCCCATTATTTTTATCTATATTTGTCCATGTTTTTTATTTTATTTTTATAAGTAGAAAGCATGATATAACATATGTTGGTAATGTTGTTATGAGTTTTATAACTGTTTTAAGTAATGTTTCTTTACCAACAAGGAATAATAGTTGATTTTTACATCCTTGTATTTTATTTGATGTTTCTTCATCTATATAAGAAAATATGTTTGATTTATTTCTTCCTATATTAGATAGTAGACCTAGATATTTACCTAATTTTTGAACTTGTTTTACCTTTCGTATTTTTTCATTTGATTTTGTGTGTTTCACTAAAGATTATTTATGTTTGTCTTGAAGATTTACTAAATTCTACTATAAAAATCTTAATATTCTTCAATTTTTTAATCTTAACTTTAAAGAACATATCGTAATCATCAGCAAACAATAAATGTGTTATTATAGAACTAATTATTATCATTTTAATCAATTCATGTTTATTTTCTAATTCCATTTTGTTCAAGTTGGCTAACATACCTTGCGTACACATATTATAAACAGTAATGAGAAAATGAAATTTCATTGTTTTAACCCTCTTATTGGTTTTATTTGGTTACTTGGTAAGCCATTAGTTAGAATTTGATAAGATACAAATGTTACACTCCATTATCCAACTTATTCATTTATTACTAAAATTCATTATTTCAATAATTGTTTTTAAACATTTTAATTCTACCCTATCACAGGCTTTATTCATATCTAGTTTAATGGCCATATTATATTGGTTTATATTACTTATTTTCATACGTTGGTTATATATCCCTTTTATAAAAGCTCATTGATTTTAGGATATTAATTTATGTGTTACACTTTTAATCTAGTAGGTAAAGTTTTTTATATAATTTTATTGAATATATTATATAAGCTATTTGGTCTAAATTGGATAATGTTTTCAAGGTTTTTTTATTTTTGGGATTAAATTTATAATTTTTTTGTTTATATCATTAATTGATTGGTTATTATATAGGATTTCTAAAATTGCATTTATTATATCCTAACACTCATGATAGAAACGTGCTTGCAATTCATCTGAACCTGATGCTTTTAGTTTCTTGATTTAAATGCAACTCTTTTTTTTATTATTTTTAAATTATTATTTCTTCCCTAGAAAAGATACTATCTAGAAATTTTTTTGAGATTTTTGATAAATTTCGATTCATTATTATTCAATAAGTTGTCAATAACTTGTTCATTTGGATTACTTCATGTAAATAAAATTTTAAAGTCTTTATTTGCTTCTTCAATTATATCTCTATGTTCTTTAATCCATCTTCCACCCTATTTTTGTAGTGATGTCATTTTATTAGTTGTTTTTCGATTGATGATGGGCATATGGAAGAATTTTGAGTTTTTTTTATCTCCCCATTTTATCTAAATTATTCTTGATTTTTGAGCCATTTTATTTTTTCATATTTTCTATAATTTTCTATTATTGTTTCCAATTCTTTTACCTCTTTTATTCTTTATTTTGTTATTTCTTGATTATACAAAAGCCTTAACTTTTCATGCTTATTAATTATGGTTTTGTCCATCAATCCATAAATTAAGAATAAGGAATGAATGGCAGAAGGAATAGTAAGAGAAATGGCTATGCATGGTAAAATTCCCAAGCTTTTTGGCGTATTAATCTTGGTCATGTGGTTGTAGTTATGATACTAGTGTTTGAGCTCATTGTGCTTAGTCATACCATATGTTGATAATCATGAACTTTGATATGCTTTCCAAGTTCCAACTTGACAATCAATTTTATCGCACAACAACTTCATCTAACTTTGGGACAATTTTTTTTCTCTAAAACATGTGATTGGTTGGACAATTTTTAGCAATGTGTGTTGTCACCTCTCAGTCTCTCCTTTAGCAATATAGGTCTTGCTCTATGCGGTTGTCAAAGTCTGTCCAAGTGGCTAGATAAAAAAAATATATAAATAAATAAACATTTTCTACTTAATCAAGAAGTTGAGATTCATGTCAAACGACTCAAAATAAAAAATATATTGTATTTGAAGCATTAAAACCGCCTTTTAAAGCAACTGGTTTATTTTAAATCTAGAGAAATTTGTTTTATCAACACACCCATTACTGAAAAAAATTATGAATTTAGTCCAATCTTTATGAAAGAAAAAGAATGTCCATTATCTTGTACACAAACACTTGGAATTTATTGAATTTAAAGAAATAAAAAATATATTTTTTGTAGTTCTTTTCATGTTTGCTTCTATAAAGAGACCTACCCTTTTTATCTAAGCTTATTTTTCAATTATGTAGAAATTATTTATTTATTTACACAACAAATAATGACATTAACTGATCACCGATTCATAGGTGATCATGTTGATTTAGGCCTCTCAATCTTAATTTAATGAGAGTTTGGGATACGAGCAAATACGATGTGTTAAAAAGGCCAATGACATTTTGTTAAATGCACATATTGATTATATTCTATCTCACAACTACAAAGTTTTGAAGAGAGTAATTAAAATTTTTAGGTTGATGGAATCCAAGGATCATTCCATACATTTATTGTAGTTCTTTTATATTGAAGGTTTTGATGGAGATTCAAAACCGAATCCCCATCATACCATTTTAAATAGTATTTAATAAAAATAAAGATTGTTCCATACGTTTTGGAAAGCCAAAAGGCATTTCTTGAACAAATTATCTTCCAAGATAAAATAAAAAAAAAGTGGTAAAAGCTGTTGAGAGAATGGATAAAAAAAGAAAAATAATAGTATTTTTCATGGAGTTGGGCATGATCCATTTTCTTAGTATTTCGTCTTCTATTTCAAGTTTTGAGTATACACACAAAGGGTCTCTCTATGTTGTTCGTTTGTAAGCTTTTAACTTTGTACAGTGTGTAGGAAGATCATTGATGTATCCCTTGGAGGTGGACGTCGAATCACACCCTTGTAGTCACTGGTTTGATCAACCCTACTTCTACCAAATTCATTGATATGTGGAATAGATTAAATTTATTTGAAAGTTTTTGTTCTCATCGTCACATTATAGGTACTGCTGAGATTTATTAAACTATAATGTTATATAGATACTCTAATTTCATATATCTGATTGGTTGTGTGATTCTAAATTTATTATACAAACTTTTAACAATTCTATCACCCACTTCTCACCTAATACCTTTCTTCAATAGTTATTCACTCTATACATTTCTTTTATACCTCATAAATGAAACAACTTTCAGAATGCACCACTTCTTTGTAAAGGAAAATATATATCCTAATGTTTGGTTTCTATCCAATAAAATGAAGTTTGGAACCTTTTTTGATCATGATATTTAGAATGATACTAGTAATAATAAATAAGGGTAATTTGTAAAGGAAAATTTCTATCCTAATGTTTGATTTCTATCCAATAAAAGGAAGTTTGAAACCTTTTGATCATGATATTTAGAATGATACTAGTAATAATAAATAAGGGTAGCGATGCATTGTCTTTTTACAGTTGGACCATTCTCCTAACCTGAACACACGCACACACACAAAAAGTATACAAATAGACAAAAAGTATAGTTATGTAATGAGATTTATAATAATTATTTTAACAGAAGCATCTTTCGTTTTTTCATAGGGATTGTACCATATTTATCAAAAATAGGATTCACACAAATCACTTCCATAAATAATAATAAAAATTCAAATACTAAGATTTGTTTTTGGAGGGGGGGTTGGGTGATCATACATTGAGTGATTGAGGTATAAAGGGCTCAAATTTGTTATTATACTTGAGCGAACAAAGGAGGTGACCCCTTACTTTGTCTTTTACTCAAATATTTTTCTTTCAAAAAATTCCATGTGGACCCTACACTCCATCTTGTCTCGTTTGTCAGCAGTGTTTTACATGCTGGATTGGTACCTGCCGATTGATCTCTACCTTATAATGTTCTTAAGATTCTCATATTTGACGTGTGCATCAATTGTTTTAAAGGTGTAACACACTAAAAAGGCCCTGTACATAAATAGAAAGGACCTAGGGGGATTTAATTTATGAAAGTTCTAAAATTAATTAGATTTACTTTTTTTGGTAAATAATTAGATTTACTTTGAGTACCTAAAAAAATGGATTACTTAAAGAAAGTTATAAAATTAAATATTAGTTTGTTGGGTAGAGATATAAATAAGGATACTAGTGGGTAGAAATTTTAAATACCCATTCCTATCAAACCAAACTCGGGAGCATTAAGGATACAAGCATTCACATCTAAGGGTGTAAATATCCAATTATCATCCATATTTGGTTCATATTTGTGTCCACTTCCAGTTTGCTTAAATCATTTAAAAAAATATCCATTTATAGAAGAACCAAATATAGATTTATATAAGTCCAATCCAATTAAATAGCCATATTCATGTCTATATATATAATTTTATCTATTATATATTTTACTGGTTTAAATTAGTAGTCATATCATATTATGATAGTTATGTTACATTATGGTAGAGCATATAAATACTTTACTTTAACCCTAACCCATTGCCTATAACTTATTGAATTTTTGTAATAGGATATATATTCATATTTGTATTCAAAATTAGACTACCTTAACACTAAACATATATCAATATAAACCCATGAATATTCGACTTTATTAAATATTAGCCAAATATGAATATGCATATATCCGCTTTATATATTCACATCCCTAGTTTTGTCATGGCCTTCTAATTGGAGTGACAATGGGCCATGCAGCCAACTTAGCCTGCTCTTGGACAGGGCAGGAGCCAAAGCTAAACATCAGATGGGCTGGGCTGACTGAGATTTACCGATTAGTACCTGACTGGTGTGTGTGTGCGTGCTTCCAGGATTTGGTACGATCCCTTAATAAATGACTAAGGTCTGCCCGCATCAGGGGTGGACACATCAGCTCCAAAAAGTGTAAATCACCTTTTTCGGCACGGATCCGCTGACAACCATGGCACCTTATTAAGGCACCATATTGTTCCATGCAAGATATTGTCCCGAGTCTTGTCATTCCACCACTGAAACCGTCCAAGACAAGCCAAGATTTTCCCCAACATTAGGACCAAGAACACTCAAACACACCAATAATGGAATAACTCACTTGGTCACCTACTTGCTGCCACTGTTGCATAATGCATGCACCGGAACCAAGCACACTGGTTGCGAGATAGCCCACTCAGCAACCTACATACTGCCATTGTTGCATAGTGCATACTAGTAATGCACCCAAGGAAAACCACCGGACTCAGCCTCATGTGCAATGCCACCCACACCTATCTGCTGATGCAGGGCGGACCTTAGTCATTCATTGGGGGTCTCACCAAATCCGAGAGAGAGAGAGAGAGAGAGATGTGATTATGCATTTTTCTTTCCACTCATCTGTTGTTGAAAAACCCTAATTGTAAGTAGTAACTGTGTATTACGAATGGCCAATCCTAAATCTAAGGCCACCTGCTCTAAATCTAAGGTCAATTGAAGTGACTTAAAATGTCCCAAAAAAAAACCAAAATCAAATTGCTGATTATCCCTGCGTATTGCTTCATTTATCTATCAATCAATCTCAAGGCCACCGGAACTGCAAAAATACATGAGGGTACTCGCTTATTTATTTAAATGAAACAGAGCGATCAGTCCACAGATTAAGGAGTGGGGATGAATGGCAGTGCGAAGAGCAAGGGAATTGGCTCTGCATGCCAAAATCCTCGGGCTTCTTGAGCTATGAATTTTGGTCCCGCGGCTTGAGTTATGACGGTAGTGCTTGGGCTCACTGTGCTCTGTCATCCAAAATGCCGATAAAGGACCTTGATGTGCCTTCCAACTTGACATTCACATTAACTTTATCCCATAGCAACGACATGCACATTAACTTTATCCCAAAGCAACTTCATCTAACTTTGGGACAAAAGCCTTTCTGAAAACATGGAGATTTATAAGATTCCAGAAATTTGTAATGACCCCACTTGATAAAGCAAGAAAGGCTTGTTTTGCAGCAACACGATGTGCTTCCAGAACTTCAGCATTACCAAAGAGATTGGTCAGGGTTTCAATGAGCTCAACTTTTCCAGAAACCTGTAACATAGAAAGTCAATTTTTTTTAGGAAAAGTAAATCAACTTTCCTAACTGCACAACTTTCTTCATGTTTGATTATGCGGAAAGTTCGAGGAACAGAAAATGAGATTTCCTAACCACCCTTCAATTTTCAAAAAAATAAAAGTTCCATTTTCCACAAAAAAAGTCCGATTTTTTGCATTTCCATTTGGAAAACTTACAAAAAGAAAAATTAGCTTCCCCTTAACTTTCCATTGACAACCAAACAACCTTTGGAAAGTTGAGGGAAATCAAATTTCACTTCACTTCACTTCCCCAAATTCCCTGAAATCAGACGGGGAGGGTAATGCCACTGAGAACTCAGAGGAATGTTAAAGCGAAGTGTAAAATTAAAAAAATTAGTTCACAAAATTCAGCTTGTTGTAGAAAACCCTTCCTTGTGTCATACAATTAAAAACTTGAGCCCAAAGGTCAGGTACTGATTGTCATGGGAGTGAATGTACGGATTTTAGGAGAACCTTAGGGTGTTTTGCTGCCACTACTGTTCTACTGATGCACAGGTTTCCTTGAAAACAAAACAGCATGTTACTTCTTTTATACGGGAGTATATTCTATACATAAAGATGGCCTAAAAAAGTACTTCAAGCAGATGGAAATGTGTCAGAGAATTCCAAACAGACCTAGAATTATGTGTTTGCAAGGTTTCTACTTTCTTATCTTAGACTTTTTGTTTTTATTTTTATATATACCAACTAACTTCTCAGCCAAGGGACCATAATGTCAAGTAGGGACAGAGTTTGGCAAGAATTCCATATAAACAACTGTTTCTATAGTTGGCTTGCACTGGCTGATGTTTAACAAAAGCACCTGCTACGACTGACATGTTCGGTACCTCATGGACATGGAGTTACTTCTGTCATGTATTCATCTGATGAAAGCCCAGTATAGAAACGTCTGTTCCTATAAGACTCGGTGGATCTCCCTTCTAATGTCAAACAATTACCAGCTCAGCATTAGAGTCCCACTATACAATGTTTTTTTACAACAGCGAAACCATTTGATTTTTGGAGACTTTATTGCAAATATCAACTTGACAATAGGTAATTAACGTAAAACATTCGCACAGATCAGCACAAATTGGTCCTGTACCAAATGAGATGTATGCTGGACTAACACAGATTCGAGTTGATGAACAGAAAACCCAGACAAATATTGAATAACTTGATCAAAACCTCAAGCAAAATACTTGGGGACAGGTGGGACAGCATGATCAACTTTTCAACCTAGGAACTAGAAGACCCATTTGCATCTTGCAGAAGCTTCATCAAGACCAGTTCAGGTTTGAAGTCTCTAAACTATGGTGTAGAGATGAACACAATTTACAGGTGCAACGGGATTTTAATTGGGGGAAGTGATACAGGAGCATCCAGGATCAGCAAGAAGAATTTAGCCCTAATTTTCAGAGGTCAACACTTGCTTTTTGGCTTGATTTTGGTACCATTACAAAGGAGGACCCAAGATCTCGGGAATGAGACCATTATGGTAATTGACCTTTCAAACAAGATCAAGATATCGGGAAGAGTGTAATTTATTATTATTATTATTTTGGTTGGTTCTTTTATTTCAGGGTTTAACAATAAATGAGGGAAAAAGGGGCTGCCAACAGAGGTGGAACCAAGTTTCTATTTATTAGTTAGGGTTAGTCTTCAGTCATTCCTATTTTTTGAAAGCCCTTGGTTTTTTAGCAAGTTAGGATTCAAGAGTTAGCAACTAGGGTTTATTGGTTTCTATTTCATGACTGATGTAACACTAGATAAAAATACAGTCTCCAATGTATGATATGGTTATTGGAGATACATCTCTAATGAAGTTTTCGAGCCTTCAATTCTCAGCCGCACATCTTGAGAGATTTGACTTCTTTTCAAGTAATGCATATTTTCCAATTTTAAGAATCCCTGCTCCAAAACTGAAATAGTTGTGATTGGAATCTGAATTTGGAGAGTTATACCTGGGAAACAATCCACTTTAGATGATGTCTTCACTTTTTTTGTGTTACTCAAATTACATGGACCTCGAACACAAGACATGCACTTCAATCATTTCCGGTGACCATGACGATGAATTTCTGGTGACCATGACGATTGCCAAAACGAGTAACCCTGGGTGGGCTCCCCCTGGCTGGATTCTCGATTTCACACTCAACAACACCGCAAGAAATCCCAGGCCGGCAATTCCAAAAGGGACCACAGGAAGGTAGTGGTCCCAGAAAATCGATACTCTTACAAAGAGGTGGTGCTGTCGAATGTGAGATGGCCCAGCATTGCTCCACCGAGGACAGATTCAAAAAAGGGACTTCATGCCCTGTTCTTCTCCAAAGAAGATGTGGAGGATAGAGTCAGACGACTCAAGTCTTACCTAGTGGGGCATCCAATCGGTGACAACCCAACCCCCATGCTCTGCGCATGTGGGGTTAAAGGTATGGAAAGTGCAGGGTGATTTACAGGTGCGACGATTGCTGAATGGCCTTTTTCTTTTTCATTTCCATTGAAACAGGAGGCTAAGCGAGTTCTTCAGGAAGGCAAAAAGACTTGGCAGGGCAGGGGCATTTTGTTAGATGTGTGGCACCCAATGGCAGGGTAAGGAAGAAGCCCTCATAAAGAATCAAAAGGTTGGACATGGGGTTATGGTCTGCCGGTGCACTTGTGGAGAGAGGAGACCTTCTGTGCCATAGGGAATTGGTGTGGAGGTTTGCTATCGGTGGAGTCTCCGAACCCAGGCTCTGTAGACTGGTTTAAGATCAGAGTTTGCTTGCCAGCTTCAGCTCCTCAGGCTATATGGGTCCCTAGTGTTTCAAGTGGCTCTTTGGAAGGTCAAAAACCATAGATTCATTCAGGCCCCGATATTCTTCTCTGATATTTGGCGGAAGGATGATCAGATCCCTCTGATGACGGCGAGATCAAACTACCATGATGGTTCAAGCTCTAATGGCAGAAGATTTAGATCAATCGATTCTCAAGAGGAGGTTGAAGGGACTTGCCGGCATAGTTTCTGATCTAAGGGGAGGCGGGATCTTGATGGATATTCAAATTCAAATATGAATTTTGAATATGTTGGCCCGTATTGTACGGCGACGAGGAAGGGATTTTGAAAAGGAAAATCTTCACAGTGGATTTGGGGCAAAAGAGAGGGGGAAGATGATGAAAGGACTTCCTCATAATCCGAATAGAGTTAGTGGTCCTCGGTCCAACCAGAGGTCATCCCTTGGTCCAATTTCAACCTGATGGACCTTCATCCAAAACCAAGTTTTGGGAGAAAGCCCAAAAATCCTTGGAGTTGGGCCTGCGAAAAGGCCCATGGTCAAGAGATCATTCGATTAAGTCCGAGCTCAGTCCATGCCATATGAAGGATTTATCTCGGGCTCAGCCTGATTCTTTGGCCCACCATCGACTTTCGAATTATAAGAATGGATGGAGATCTGTTAGGGCTCATAAGTCCGGAAGGAAGGGCGGATTCTAGGCTCAAGTAGGGAGGCATCGTAAAAACACTATGAATTTTTTGTTTTAAGGGGATATCGCCTGAGTTGCAAGGCCATCGCAACACTGGGATTATAATCAAGGAAGGTCATCGTAAGGATGACAATCTAAATACTCGAAGATTGCAGACAGGAAAAGGTAAAGAAAAAGTGTTCTCAGGGGAGGGAGGGGGTGAGGACGAAGAAGAGGAAGACAAAGATTATCTCCAGGTTGACGTCTATGATTTTGGCATGTCTAAACTGGAATCTTCTATAAGTGTTGAAAGGAGACATTGTGTCAACAAGTTGGGTGCATCGTCTGGGGTTTCATAATGGAAGCTACTATGGATTGGATAGCCGAGGTATGCAAGATCCCAAGGAGAGTCTGAGAAAATGGGGGGATTTCTCATCGGAGGTCAATGAGGTGGATTGCAACATGTCCGGAGATCAGGACAGGTGTTTGTCTATTGTGGAATCAAAAGAAGCTGATGACGTTGTGGAGGTCGATCCTATTCTAATGCTACCGCCACCTTCCTCTTCCGATTGGGTCTTTTGAAAGGCTGCAAAAGTCTGTAAGCGCACGGGGTCTCACTGAAGGGCATGGAGGATCAGGTGGAGGATATTTTTCGGGAAATTGAAAGGAGAAGTTGGAGCCCATTGAGACCAAAGGGAGGAAGAGCCAAAAAGCGATATTCCCAGGAATTAAAGAACCTGCAGTTGGGTATTAACTATGAGAACGGATCAAGGAGGGAGAGAATTAAGGGGAGGAGGGGGAGATAGTTTGACATGGTTACCGATGAAGAGAACCATTATTTCTTGGAATATTAGGGGTATGGGCAGGGCTGGGAAGAGATGGAGTGTGAAGGACCTTGTGAGAAAGTGGAAGGTGGATATCATGACGGTTCAGGAAGCAAAGATGCATCAGATTAGTAGGAGTGTGGCTAGGGACTTATGGGGACACCGTCCATTCAGTTTCATTCATAAGCCGGCATATGGGAGTGCTGGGGGAATCTTGGTGGCCTGGAACAAGAATCAGATCGAGGTGTCGGATTGGAGAATTGGCGAATTTTCAGTCTTCTTGTATTGTAAGAATAAAGAGGACAGAGCTTGTTGGGCTTTTGCTGGGGTGTATGGGCTGTGTAATCATGAAGATTCTGCTAGCCTTTGGGAGGAGTTAGAAAGGGTGATGGCTGAGTGGAATGTTCCTTCGTGCTTAGGTGGAGACTTCAATGTTGTAAGATTCCCTTCAAAGCAGCTTGGGGCCACAAGAATTTCATCATATATGAGGCGATTTAATGCCTTCATTGATGCTAATGGATTAGTTGATTTGCCTCTCAAAGGTTCTATGTTCACCTGGACTAACAACCAAGAAATGAGAGCTAGTAGCCGAATAGATAGATTCCTATTCTTTTTCGACTGGATGAATTAGTTCCCTATTTTGTCACAAGAAGCTTTGCCAAATCCCGCTTTGGATCACTTGCCAATTTTACTCACAACAAGCGAGCTTCAATCGAGCCCTAGACTCTTCTTATTTGAATTAACGTGGCTGGAAGTTCCGGACTTTAAGGAAAAGATAAGGTGTTGGTGGGAGGAGATGCAGGTGGAAGGCACAACAATTTATATTCTCGCGAAAAATTTAAGCTTTTAAAAGATAATATTTGCCGGTGGAAAAATGAGGAATTTGGGGCAATCGAAGAGCGTAAGCAAAAATGCCTGATGACTCTCGTGGCTCTTGAGCAGAAAAGCCATGTCTCCCCCCTATCCATGGAGTAGTGGCATTCAAAATCTAAAGCTTTGACAGAATATAATAGGCTAATAAGATGGAAGAGATTTCTAGGAGATAGAAATCTAGAATTTTATGGCTAAAAGAGGGGGATAAAAACACAAAATTCTTTCATAAGATTGCCAATATGAGGAGTTCGACTAATTTCATATCTAAGCTTAAGGTGAATGATACTTGGGTCCATGACAAGGCTGGAGTTTGGGAAGCTATTGAAAACTACTATGCCAAGTTGTTTTTAGAGCCTTTTCCTAACAAGCCGGATATTGAAGAGCTTGACTTTAAAAGAATCAGTGAGGATCAACAATCCTGGTTAGAAGCCTTTCTTGGTTGAAGAGGTGGGAGCCACTCTTAGTAGTATGGAAGATGATAAGGCCCTAGGCCTTGATGGATTCACCATTAAGTTCCTTAAAGAGTGTTGGGATATTTTGGGTCTGGACATTTTGATGGCCTTGGAAGCTTTTTGCATGAGAGACCAATGGTGTAGGAGTTTGAGGGCTACTTTTATTTATCTGATCCCAAAAAAAGAAGTTGAGGAAATCAAGGATTTTCGCCCTATGAGTCTGGTGGGATGCCTTTATAAACTCCTGGCTAAGATCCTTTCTATCCAATTAAGGATCGTATTACCTCTCATAATCATTCCCAAAACGCTTTTGTTCATGGCAGACATATCATAGATTGCTCATTAATGGCTAACAAATGCATAAATGCGACTCAAGTCGGGGAAAGTGAGGGTAGTTTGCAAAATTGACATGGAAAAAGCCTATGATCATGTGAATTGAAATTTCCTTAATAAAGTAATGCAAAAAATGGGTTTTGATCAACGTTGAAAGAATTGGATAGAAATTTGTGTATCTTCTCCCTCATTTTCAATTATGATCTATGGCATTCCGAAAGGTTTTTTTTTAAAGGAAGTAGGGGACTTAGATAGGGAGATCCATTGTCCCCCTACCTTTTTATTATTGTTGTGGAGACGTTGAGTCAGCTGGTGAAAAAAACAAAGCTGCTAGGATTGAAGGGTTTCTCACCTAGGGATGGAGGCCCCAAAATCTCATTTATTCAGTGTGTCGATGATTCTTTGTTCCTATTGGACACAAACGTAGAGTACATCCATAATTGAAGGTGCATCCTTCTTTTAATGGAGACTATTTCTGGCTTTAAGGTGAACATGAGAAAATCAAAGATCTTTCCAATGAGAATCATTACTACCATGGAGGAGTTGACTGATATAATGGGCTACGAAGTGGGGTCCCTACCATCTATCTATTTAGGGCCGCCATTGGGCGATAAATCTTCCTCTAAAAGAATTTGGAATCCTGTTATAGAGAGATTGGGAAAAAGGTTGGCGTGTTGGAAAGGAAGGTATCTATCTAAAAGGGGCAAATTAATCCTGTTAAGAAGTGTGTTATCCAACTTGGCTACTTATTTTCTATTCATGTATGCTATTCCGAATTCCATGGCTGATCGAATCAAGTGCATTCAAAGGAGTTTTCTGTGGAACTCTAATCAGGGTGAGAAGAAGATAAATTGGGTCAATTAGGCGGTTATCTGTCTGCCTCAAGATCGAGGAGGGTTGGGTTTGAGGCGCATTTGTACAATTAATCGTGCCCTTCTAAGAAAATGGTTATGGAGATTTGGGAATGAGAGACAAGCGCTTTGGAGAAGGGTGATAGCTACAAAATATGGTGAAGAAAGGAATGGATGGTCAAGTTTGAAGCCGACTAGTCCGGTGGGCTATAGTGTGTGGAAGAATATTTTTAAAGGATTTGAGGTGTTCCAATGTCTTTTTTTTAATGAAAGAAAGAATTTTATTGCTAAAAAGAGAAACAAAGCAAGGAATAAAGGGGATGAGAAATCCCCATGAAGGGGAAAAACCCCAACACCAAAACTAAAAAGGAAAGATTTCGATGGTATGTGCCTAGTCCCTAACAAGAGCCCTTTCTGGAAGGTCATAATAGCCTTTACAACGTTTGGCCCAAAATAGAACTAACTCCTTTGAGCGCCTATACACTTGGAACGCCGGCTCAACATGACCCCTGAAAACCTTGTTATTTCTCTCCCTCCATACAGCCCAACAAACCGCTATTGGGACTAGCTTCCGGATTCTCTTCCCCAGATCACTGAAGGCTATCAAATGCCAACCCAAGAGGAG
>JAOXJP010018327.1:6621-17426 GCA_025762735.1 Platanus orientalis | reverse complement strand
AATATCCTCACATAAATGTACCCCCTACAAGAAACATAAATAATATGTAGCAAAATAAAAAAAACACTACTATTAATAAAATATCCCTAAAAAATAAATAAAATCTCTCGGACCCAGGCACAACATGTGGGTCCCCTATTGGAACCAAAGTAATGGTCCAGCTCTCCTGCGGCATTTTTGGTAAGTCTGAAAGGCACCCTTAGACCTGATGTCTTCATCAACTCTCCCCTCCGGGGAAAGAGTCTTCTCTGATGATACACGGCTGTGGTACTGCTCCAGAATGTCATGGTCGATCCGTTGTAACTCGCTTTCTGTTAGCCAAGTGTTGTTGATCTTTAGAAGGCCTTTCCACTTGACAAGGTATCTCTAGTAACCTCCCCGTTGAGTAGAAATGATCTAATCTTCCAATATAGCCTCAATCTCTACCTTATGAGCATTAACTGGTGGAAGTGGTGGCATAGGCTGAGGAGGCTAAGGGGCTAAAGTCTGGGTATCTGCAAAAGGCTCAAGATCGAGTGTGAAATGACCATGATAGGGAACTAGATCCTCCACATTAAATGCAGAGCTGATCCCGAATTCATTCGGAATATCCAAAACATATGCGTTAGGCCCAATTTTGTTTAGAACTTTGTATGGTCCTGAACTCCTTGCATGCAACTTCCGTTCAACTTTTGTTGGGTATCGCTAAACTCGGAATCTAATCATAATTGAATCCCCAACTTGGAATTCGCTATGCGATCGGTGTAAGTCAACCAACTGTTTATAGCGATCATTACTTATGGCAATTCTATACCTAATCTCCTGGTGTAGTGAATGAATATGTGATGCGAATGAAGATGTAGACTCAAATGGACTATGGGGTGTAGACATAGGAATAAGGTCTATACGAGCTCTGGGTTTATAACTTGTGACAATCTTGAATGGACTCATGTCAGTTGTCTTATTGACCGAACTATTGTATGTAAACTCTGCTGTAGATAGAACACTATCCCATGCCTTGATTCTCACCAACCAAACATCTAAGTAAAGTCCCTAGGCTTCTGTTTACCACCTCAGTTTGCCCATCTGTTTGAAGGTGATAAACAAAAGAGAACTGTAGCTTGGTACCTATCATCTTCCACAGTATCTTCTAGAAATAACTGACAAACCTGACATCACGGTCAGATGCTATGGACTTGGGTACCCCATGTAAATTGACTACCTCATCAAAGAATAGATGTATAACCTTGGTGGCATCCGAAGTCTTGGCACATGGTATGAAGTGGGCCATTTTGGAAAAAAACAATCCACTACTACCATCATGGGATCGTGTTGCCTCGGGGAGCGGGGAAGGCCTAACATGAAATCCATACTCACATCTTACCACGGAGTGTGAAGTACTGGCAAAGGTGAATATAGTCATGGATTTTGCTTCCTTTACTTTGTCAGTTGACAAGTATGACACTGCTCTATAACTTTTGCCACATCTCGTTTCAACTAGGCCAATAGAAATGGTCCTCAACTAGAGTAATGGTCTTATTTCGACCGAAGTGGCCAGCTATAGTACATGCATGCATCTCCCAAATCAAAAAGTCCCTCACTGAGTTGCAAGGAAGACATAAACGTGTATCCTAAAAGGGATACCCTTCATGAATCATAAACTCTTTACTCCTTGTTGGCTGATCGCCCTGTAAGGAGTGGAAGATTGAGCCAAAACCCGTACTAGACTCATAATCCTCTCTGAATCTCTCAAATCCGGTAACCTGAATGTCCATGGCATGCAGGATGTAGACCTTTCGACTCAATGCATCTGTGACTCTATTCTTTAAACCGGCTTTGTGTTTTAATACAAATGTGTACTCCTGAAGATATTCCACCCACTTGGCATGACATGAGTTAAGTTTTTTTTGAGAGCCTAAATATGTCAAAGCCTCATAATCAGAGAATAAGATGAATTCTTGTGGCAACAGGTAATGTCGCCAATATCCACTTGGCATGACGTGAGTTAAGTTTTTTTTTGAGAGCCTAAATATGTCAAAGCCTCATAATCAGAGAATAAAATGAATTCTTGCGGTAACAGGTAATGTCGCTAATACGTGAGGGATTGGATCACCACATAGAACTCCTTGTCATATATGGAATATTTTTGTTTGACATCATTTAATTTCTCTTTAAAATAGGCCACAAGAACTTCAAAGACTTTGGAAAAGTCGGGGAGTCACATGACAGGAGATTCAGTCATCCTCGACTTGATCTCCTTGAAGGCCTTGGTTACTGCCTTGTTTCACTTGAATTCACCTTTACGGATGTAGTCCGTAATAGGTGCCATGGTTGAACTAAATCCCCAGTTAAACCGCCTATAGAAAGTGGCTAAACCATGAAAACTACGAACCTCATACACTCCGCAAATGGCTCAGGTGGGACTCCTTACTAGGGCTGTATATAAAAATGTCATCAAAATACACAACCAGAAACTTCCTTTTGGAGGGCCTTAACACCTATGTCATCACCCGCATAAAAGTACTAGGAACATTGGATTAGTTCAAAGGGCATGACAATCCACTCATAAAATCCGTCATTCGTTTTGAAGACGGTTTTTCACTTATCCCCTGGCCTTATATGAATTTGGTGGTAGCCACTTTTAACATCTATCTTGGAAAAGATAGTAGCTCCAACCATCATGTCCAACATCTCATCAAGTCTAGGGATAGGAAACCTATACCGTACTGTAATCTTATTTATGGCTTTACTGTCCACACACATCCTCCAAGAACTATCATTCTTTGGAGTGAGAAGTGTAGGTATTGGGTAGAGTTGCTATAGGAACCAGATCAATGGCGTGCTGAATATCACGCATAGGTGATAGCTCATCTGGCAAATCCTCTGGGAACATCTCGCCAAACTCTCTAATAAGTGACTCTACCTTATTCGGGAGGTCAAAAATGGGGTAAGGGGTCACTGATCTAGTGACTAATACAAACACTAGTGCGTCCCCCTAAACCTCATGCTTAAACTCCTTTGGGCTAAGAATGTTTAAGGTCTTATTTTGTGGACCCTTCATATCCTTCCCTTTATTCACTGGATTCTTGCCTCCAGACTGAGCTTTTGGTGAAAGTGGATTGAGCTTTATTTTCTTGTCATTGAACTCGAACTTACACGTGTTGTTCCTCCTATACAATGTGGCGTTCAAGTTATAGAGCCAAGGTCAGCCTAGAATCATATGCTATACATCCATAGGCATGACGTCACACCATATCTTGTCCTTGTACTGACCAAACTCAATAGGACGTGACATCTATAGGTTACTAGAATGGAAGAATAATCAACCCACGACACTCTGTAGGGCTGAGGGTGGGGAGTGGTGGTAGGTTCAAGCCGCTTCACATTATCAGTAGAAACCACATTAGCACAACTTCCACTGTCAATGATGATTCTGCAGTTTTCTCCTCAACACTTGGCAAAGGTACAAAAGATAATGGTCTTTTGCTAATCTTCTTCTAGAACAAACTGGGTGAGAGCACATCTCACCATCCAGGTGGATGATTGAGGAGAGGGATAGCTAGAATAAGGTCTTATGACAACTAGACAACTATCATCGCTATCTCCATCTTCATCACTCGATGCTTGGATAGAATCAACAGTCTCATCTATACCAGTCTTATCATCATCTATCTACTGATGTCCATGGACCTCCACCTTGGTAGTGTCCTCTATAAATAGAGCAAGCTCCTTACGCATAGGACAAATCTTGGAATGATGGCCTACCGCACCACACTTGTAACACTTATCAGGATTACCCGAAAAACGAACCTTGGTCTCTTCTTTTCCTCGATTAAGAACTGGGTCATTCCTAAAAGGGTCAGACCAACTCTAGGTGGTTGTCCTCTTGATATGGATCTCATATCCAGACGTCTAGGATCTTAGGGTTGTGGAGCTAATGGCCTCACATATCTCTCTATGTTCTGTGCTATCTTGTAGATCTACTTTAGAGTGGTGATGTAGTAGGGAATCAGCTCATTTTGAATCTCAGGTCAGAGCCCCATCTTGAAACGAGTGATGGTCATCTTAGGACTCTCACGGACTCCACATCTCAATCTGCTATCATCAAACCTCATGTTGTAGTCTGTGACACTAGATGATCCTTGGTGGATTGTGTTATACTGCTTAAGAAGTCTAGTGTGATAATGATGTAGCATGTACTTCTCCTTGAGTTTCTCACGCATATCTGCCCAACTAGTGATGGTTCTCTCCTGTCTCCAATAGAGCTGCTACTCAACTGAATCCCAGTACAACTGAGCTGACCTAACAAGTTTCATCTTAGCGAATTTCACTTGCTTATGATGAGAGATATCATAACAGTCAAAGTACTGGTCCATGCCTTTAATCTAGTCCAAGAAACACTTGGGGTCTAAGCGTCCATCAAAGGTGGACACTTCAACCCTTACGGCTTTTAGGGTTGTCTCCTCTAGGTCTCTTGGCTCTCTACAATCTCTGAACCCATGTTGTCTCCTGAAACCCCTGAGATCTACATTCTCATCCCCAAACTCTAGGATCTCAACTCTGGGTAGGACCCTCATCTCAGGTCCCTCAGAGTGAAGTGGAGACTTACCCCTGAGCTCATGCTTAGGCTCAGGACTAAGAGTATGTCTACCATGACTATGCAATGGTGGTCTAGAGTAGGACCTATTTGAACTTCTCTCCCCTCCTGAGAATCTCTCCTAGAACGGGGAGCCAACTCTCTACGGACTTCTTGCATCTGCTTATGGATGTGTTTGTTGCTACCTTCCAAAGCTAGAGTCAACGTATCCATCTTCTCTGCTAAGTTCCAAAAGGCTGGGTCCAGAGTAAGCCGGGAACTGGTCTCTTCTACTAAGGACATCTTGCGGTGATAATCAAGTTTGGATCTAGTGGGCATACACCAAATGACACAAGATAGTCAAACTCTAACTCCTTAATAGGATGCCTAAAATTCTAAGTGTTGAAAAATGCCTAAAACGCTAAAGAAAGTATAAAAGAATGCAATACAATGTATAGAAATGCAAGAAACTAACCTACTATGCAAAACTACACCTAAAGACCTAAGGGTGACTAATACCCTAAACCTGGCTCTAATACCAAATCTGATACAACATGCATGTAGGTAGGTAATGTGTGTGTTAAAGAGATTAGATATAAAATCCCACAAGTAACAAAATACTATAACTTAGATTCTTACTAGCACCAAAAGCAAGCAAATTAGGTGGTTCTTTAGTTAAACTAGATGTGCATTGAAGGAGTTGAGGTAAACAAAGTAAAGACTTAGTATGCCAAAATATCCAACTAAATTAGGGAGAACTAAGATCCATGCTTGTTGCCTAGAAAATCTGAGTGTATAATAGTGTTCATAAAAGTGCTCAAACCATAGAAATTAGGGTATAAAGTGAAGTTTATGATAATGGAACTGAAGGTATACACTTTAGAGAGTAAGTGGGTTAATTCCAAGGAGTTGGAATACACCCAGGTGCTGTTTAAACATAAAATCTAGCAAGCAATGCAATGGGGAATTTTAGCAAACACATGGAGTGCAGATAATTTAAAGGAAAACAATTAATTAAATTAGGGAAATCAAAACAAGGGGAATTACATGGGATTCAAGTGGCTGAGGTTAGGGTTATCTTAGGATTAAAATTTCATTGCTGAGGTGTTAGAAAAACACCCAAAAAATACTTTCAATAGTCCACAGTTATGCCATAACAACCATCAAAGTTACCACTTTTGAGGGATTCAAAAGAGGGCAAGTAAGGGAGATTTCGAACCTGATTTTGATGTGGATATACTTTTGGGTGTATCCTTGCATTATCCATTCCAAGTCCCAAGATCAAAGCACCCGGAAATGGGGTGTTTTAGTTTGTCCCAAATCTGCTCATATTTTGGGGTTTGCCGCCACCTCTAGGGAATCTCCTTGGAGTTACCTAATTCTAAAAATCTGCAGGCAGGTCTTCCTCTTCTATGGGTGTCCCTGAGGTGTAGTACACCTCATAGAAGCTTCAAATCAATAAAATTCCTGTAGATTTGAGTGTAGTGATTCAATCTCTTGTAGCCTTGTGATTTTCTAGCAAGCTAAACCTGTATAAAAAAAGTGTTAGAACAGATGAAAAAGATGGTAGGGATCCTTTTAACCCAAAGAGAAGGGGCTTACCTCCACTACCACTGTTAAACTTGGTGGAAACTAAGTCTCTTTTCAGGGTTTTACACCTCCTAGCCGAGCCAAAGAAGAGAAAGAGAGAGCCTAACTGATTTTTAAAACTTTGTATATTGCATAAGAACATTCGCATCCGGTTCTTTAAACTAGCTTTTTCTCTAAAGTAGAGAGTAAAAAGGGTGAAAATCACTAAAAAGTGCCTTACATCCGGTTATGTATTTTGGAACAAAATATACAGATTGCTACAGTCACTCTCTAAAAGTAGAGAGTGACTGTAGCATTAGGCATTTCTTAAAACTATTTTTTTATTCTTCTTTTGTTTGAATATCATCAAGACCGGTCAATGTCTCTAAAAGTTATCATTTAAAAAATAATATTTAAACATATTGCTCTTTAAGATAGAGAGTGGGATGTATGACCTATTGCAAAAAGGTTATCTAAAATAGAAAAAGTAACAATTTTAAGGGGCAAAATAAATTAAATATGCATAACCGGATGTGAATGCTCTAAGAAGAGAAGCCAAGTCATGGGGTCTTTATATAGACTCCCACAGTCAGGTTTGGTTACAAATTATGTCTATAGGACTAAATTACCTCTATAACCCAATGACATATATCAAAAATTCCCTTAACATCAATAAAAGACATAAAAACCCTCTGTCAAACAATCCTGGACAGAGATACCCTCACATAAATGTATCCCCCTACAAGAGATATAAATTATGCATAGCAAAATTAAAAAACACTACTACTAATAAAATAACCCTCAAAAATAAAATAAAATCTTCCGGATCCAAGCATAGCATGTGGGTTCCCTATTGGAACCAAAGTAATGGTCCAGCTCTCCTGCGGTGTCTCTGGTAAGTCTGGAAGGCACCCCTAGACCTGATGTCCTCATCAAAATTCTTAGGAGAGTTAGAGAAAAGAGTTAAGAAACAAAATATAGAATTTCAGATGTATTGGAGTAGAGAAAAGATGAGAAATAGGTGAGGGAATACTGCTAAGTCAGATTCAAGAAAATCTGGCAGCATGTATGACATTACCAAAATGCCCCTGACATGGTGTCAGATGGATAACAAATTTTACAGGCTAAAAGATAGGTTAAAGTTGTAGTTGCATGTTAAATTTTAGGTCAGGCTGAGAAGAATAAGTATATGAAATTATATTAAAAGTATGCTGCTGTAGAGATTTCAGAAGAACATTGACAAACTAGTGTTAGTTCATCAAGAAACCAGCAAAATAGCAGGAGATTTATGCGGAATTGAGAGAATTAGGTTGTCAATAGATAGGGAGAGAAAACCCTAAAAGAAAAGCACAGAAAAGCTTACTTTAGAGGGGCCGATTTCTGTAGAAAGTATAACCTAGAAAACTCTGTTGTATGTAGAGCTTGTTCTGTAGATTCCTGGGATTCCAGCAGCTTGTATATGCAACTTGGATGATGCTTCAGCTCAAACGAGTGGCATTAATGGTGGCAACAAATGGAGAATAGGAATAAAAGGAGTGAAGAAGAAGTTGAAGAAGTAAAGAAGAACGAGAAATGAGATGCAAGAAGAAGATAGATGAGAGAAGAAACCTAACAACACTAATTGATTGGGAGGGAGAAGAAGACTAGGGATACAACTCTATGGTTTTTAATGGCTACAACCAATAAAAGAGAGGAGAAACCCAATTTTCAATTCATTAATTCATCACTAATTAAATATAAAAACGTGCAGCCCTATATATAGGCTCACTAAGAAAATAACAAAAACTAAATTAGAAAGTCCGAAATAAACTAGGTTACTTGCTACCTAAGACTTTTCTAAACCCAAAACTACTAAAATCTTGACTTTATAAAAACAAAAATAATTTAAACTAAGTCCTTCTAAAAACCCTACTTTGACTTTTGACCCATTTAAAAAGACACAAGTAACCCTTGGCCTTTAATTAGTCATATTCCCTAACCACCCTTGGCATTAATGCCTTGTTACAATATTATCTCATTCACCTAAAACTCTCATACCTTAGACTTTAGGTGATGCGGAACGCAATACAAAACATGTGAAGCAACTTCCAATTAACAAATAATAATCTAAAGAATTAATTCTGAAAATTTCGACCAAGTGGCAATTTCATAATTTTTCAGAAAATTGGAAAATTACCAAAATACCCTTCTGACATGTCAGAAAAATTTCGGGATTCTGGTATTAGTCCATGCAGACCTTCAAGGTACTCTCCTCAAAATTTCATGAATTTAGGAGGTCTCTAGCTATTTAAACTAGAAAAACCCCACTTAGGCCATGCTCGAAAATTATAGAAACATAAAAAATCAATCATAACTTCAATTTTAGTAGAGCTATTAAAATATTGTTGTTACCTCTTCAAGTAAGGTCAAAATTCTCTTGGAAAGTGTTGAAAGATCTCTGGTAACAAGCTTCGAACTTCAAAATTTTTATAAAATAAAATTATGATGTAGAGAGAGTGTCGCCAACCATTGCTTGACCAGGCCCTATTTAATAGGGCATGGTTTTGTTGTGATGGGAATTTGCTCCTAGAAGGTCGCCTAGGTGTTGGTAAAGCCCTTGTGATATGGATTGATTAAAGGATTAGAGGTTAAGGAGCTATGATGAGAAACATAGATGTAGGTTATGGAAAAAGTTCAGAAAATTCTGTAGAAAAGAAGAAAGAGGAATAAGAGAGAGAGAAGGAGGAGGATGTAAGAGAAAGAGATGAGGAAAGATTGTAGAAGAAGAAGAAGATTGAAAAACGATTGAAGAGATGAAGGGATTTCCTTACCTTGGAAATCGTGAGGAGAGGAAGAAGACAGCCCCACACATGGGTTTTTTTCCTCAAAAAATTCTTATTTAAATCTGATCTGATCGTTACAGCAGTAGGGTTTTTAAAACCTTTTAATAAAAATTACCCTAAAACCTAAAATACCCTCTCCTAATGTCTCACATGACCAGCACTGTTTTACCCCCTATTTTTGCAATAAAAAAATTACAGAAGTTACTAAAATAACCCTCTAAACATTACTACTCACTAACCCACTAATAATATATGGCTGTAAAAACCTTATTTCAAGCTGAAAATTAAAAGAAAGACACCCAAAACTTTCTCTACCATGAAGACCTGCTCCCTTTCTTCTTTCCATGGGAAAATTTAGACTTCGGCTTCCAAAGAGGGTAGCTCTTTTCTACGTAATGTAGAGCTGCTGCATCATTAGGCCTTATTACAATCACACCTTATCGTCACCCATGGTCATCCAACTTCTTTGTTTTGATCCCATATGCTTGCATCACCCATTTTAAGGGTCTAATCATTGGATGGCGATGTGGGGTACAAAGATATTTGGAGGTATCTGTTTAGGGCTCTCTATTGGTGTATATGGAAAGAAAGAAGTAGAATATTTAACAACAAAATTAAGCATCAGCAGAGTATATGGGATGGTTCATAAGTTTCTATAATTGGTGTTCTATTAGAAAAGAGTTCAATGAATTTATTGGGGATCGTATTTGGGGGGTTAGTCTTGATGTTTGAGATTAACTTGGGATTGTTTTATTGTCTTGTGGGTTGGTTGTTCTTTGCTTTGTTTGTTTTCAGTTCACCTCCTCAGTGAAGCTGTTTCATTTTTCTCATTTTTTCAAAAAGAAAATATTCAAATTATGTAAAAAGCTGAATATCTTCATATGAATGATTTTACAAATTTAAAAGATAAAAAAACAAGTTATTTATTTTCTATATCTTATTTAAAAATTTAAGTGCCCTTGATATGTGTTATGATCTTAAACAACGTTTAAAATATTTAGCTATATTTTAAATACATAACTATTTTTATTTTTATTTTTAATATAATTACTCATTTTTTTTATAAAAAAATATAATTATTTTATAATTTTTTATAAAAATTTAATATATTTTTAATTGTTTTGATGTTTGATATTTTATTTTTTAAAAACAGATTCTTGAATTATTAATCCTGAACTTTTATTCAAAAATGATAAAAGTAGATCAAATTATTCCATTTGTCATTTCATAAAGGAATAAAGGTTAATTGGCCAAATAATCACCAGAGCTAGAAGCGAAAGTGAGAAGCAAGAAGCGAGACTCGATAAATCCTTGGAAAATGGGAAGCGAGAAATGACTAAAAACATCTAAAGAGTGACTAGGAAACAATTTGGGAAACAATTAGGAGAGGCCGGGAAGTGAGTGAAGTGCAATTTAGAAGTAAACTTCAAACCATTAGGAAAAAACTGAAATGAATAGGAAATAAAATGATTATAATAGGAAAATACATGAATATTTATAGGAAGTAAATAACAAAATGTACAAATATAAAAATTGATTACCAATAGGAAGTAAATTACAATAAGTAACAATCAATAAATACATCTATAGTACACTACAAGTGAATAAATTAAATAAAATAATAAATAAACCTAAAAGCTACTATGCAAGTAACAAAAAATCATTACCGTTAAATCAATATCCAAATCGCTCTGTTATTAGTATGGCCAGTCATACTTTTGATTTTAACTTACAAAAGATTTTTTTTTTGGATAATTAAGCATCATTGAGTTAAATTGTAAAAGACCTTGTATAAAAACCATTGGATTTAAATTTTTTTATTCGATTGAATTAATAATTTAACCAAAAAATCAAATACT
>JAOXJP010018317.1:0-17428 GCA_025762735.1 Platanus orientalis | reverse complement strand
ACTACCTAGGATTCATGATCTTTAACTGAAACCATGACTGTCACAGAATTTCTATTACTAGGATGGTGCAAAAGACGCGGTCTGTATCAAGGCTTAGCAAAACAACTTCTATATTCATATTTTTATATTTGATGATTTATCTGTTATTATGTCCTTTAAACAACATACCTTCTTCTCATTTGATTAAATCTTTTTTTTTCCAAGGGTTTCATGGAACTATAAATATTTCTCCCATGGTTGTGTTTCTTCTTTCTTGATGGTTGACTTATATAGATACATATGGTGTACAACTTTTTTATGAGATACATGAATTCCAATCGGTTATTAAGGCCGAATTGTACATGAGAAGAATAATATCTTAAGCAATTTTGGCATGAGTAAGTTACTGGATATAATTAATCTATTTTATGCATCATTTTTGTGTGTTGATTTCTCCAAATAGTTAGACAAGAGAGGGCACTTCTTGCTACAAGTTTCTAAAGGCAAGAATATTTGATATTGAAAAAACTGTCCACATGTGGGACGATGAGCCTAGCACGAGGTTATTCTTCTCCTTCACATGTTGAAGACAAATATGAGGCTATTTGGTGATGAGCTGATGATAGAAATGATTTAGAGCTCTTTGTTTGCAGAAATGCTGTTGATCATGAAACAATTAACGAAGATATACTTTTGGATGATTTGAAGGTTTGCACTTTTGCACTCCATTTTTTGATTGTTTGTTGATTTTTTTTTTTATTGTTGTTATTAATAATGTCTAATTGATTGCATTATCTCTGATTTATCACTTTAATTTCTTATGCCAAGTTCATTAGTTATTTGCTGGAGGCAGAATAATGCTATTCTTGTCACCGAATATTTCAATATAATGTTTGCTTCTTTTCAAGTGTCTCAAACCATGGCAAAAAACTATTAGAGGGTTTCTCCAACTGAGACATTAAAGTTTATCAACGACAGCCAACAGAATTCTGTCCTTGTGGTTATTCTTGAGGGAATCCTTATACTTGTGGACATTCAGTGGCATGTTTAAAAACGCATCTAGTGGTGCTTCAAATTCTGACTCAACAGTTTTGGATGCATGTAATGAAGCTTTCCATCTGTATGAATTCTGTTGTGAAAAAAAGAAGGAAAAGATGCATGCATAAGTGAACAATATTTATTGATGAAGAGAAAAGAGGTGAGCTACTACAAAAAAGACGACATTTATTTAGAAGATTTCTTTTTCCATATATGGGATAAGTTTAATGGTTTTCTTTCTTGTGATCACTTTTGGATTTCTCAAAGGTTGATTTCTGGTTTATGATCTTTTTCACAAATTAACTGCCCCTGGAAATTTTTACAGGTGAATACCTGTCTTGTTTCATCTTTTTGTACTCGAGAAATACACCATCACGGGTGTGGGGGTGGACTTTTAATCTGTCAATTGCCAAGGAACTGATGCAGGCCAAAGGAATCAAGCAAGTTAGGCGTGGTGCGGACCTGAGAAAAGAATGAAAGCTTTTGTAGGGTCATTGCTCTTCTTCATTACGGCTCAATTTGATGCTGTCTTAGGTTAAAATTGATTCATTCTCTACAGTTAAATCATATCCTTATTTCATTTCCTACTCATGTTTTCTGATTCTCTGGTTTTAAAATTTTCAAGCTAAATATTCAGATCTAATGCTAATTATCTCTCTTGTGAGAGATGGGAAGCCAGCGTTGTAGGTGCTGGGTCTTTGTTTCTTTCTGGGAGCACTCTAATTCTCCATAAAATATGGAATTTCTTGAGGTTGATAGATTCACTTTTGTGTCATATGCCTGCCATTGGTCCTGTTCACATGGTCACCATAAATAGTTCCCCATTGGATTCCACTGGACTTGGTTTGAATTGGTTATATGGATTCTGGCTGGTGTAGAGAGCAGTTCTGAAGAATACACCTTGAATCATGTTTCTATGTTCTTATATAATTTTCATACTTTGTCGAGTGAGATACATAATGACAAACTCATTCCTTTTGTTTGCAAACTAGAAACAATAACACATTTGTTACTTTATATGATGTCAAAGCATTATTTAGACATTCAAATATAGTGAATTTGTTGCTTTTGACATTCCATACATTCATAATGCATCTGTAGATACATTTGGTTGGTTTTGTACCACATGTTAGCCAACTTGACATGTTAGAGGATGCAACAAGCTACAGCAGTGTAAATGGTCTTTGCTTAATTAATAACAAGAGGGTTTTTGCTTAATAGTAGAGATTGAGATCTTGGTCAAGCTCTTTTTTCATTTTCATGGGTAAGTGGCAAGTTTTTTTTTTTTTTAAATAAAAATTTATTTTCATGTACACAGAGTGTAAGCATCCAATCATGTTTGTCTGGGCCTATGCAAAAATTACAAAATAATAATAATATATGAAAAGTAACCAAGTATAACCCTTGCAAATGGTATCCAAATCGATGAGGATTGAGTTTCCTTTCATTCTATATTCCCCAACTTATGGCCAGAAGGAGGCAAGCTCCATCTTCTTCCAAAGGCAACAACCTCCAGCATCTAAGAAGCTCAATCAAAGGTTTATGCATCACCCATACTTATTAAAATGTCCAAGAAATCTATGTTACAGGACCTAAACAAACTAATGATGAAGAAAGAGGTGACTGAAGATCAAGATTTAGGTCAAACATCTAAACCTTAATCATGGAGAATTAGGTATATGGACACCATGCACATAGAGCAATTGCTAAAGCTTAGAATGACCTATTGACTTTGCTTGTTATTTCTTGAGTTTTCCACTTTGTATTCTTAGAATTGAAGTGGAGCATTTAGGATAATGTAAATTAGTTGGCAAGGAAGCACACTGTTTTTTAGAACTTAAGTAACACAAGGTGTTCCCTTGAAACCATCTTTTCAAGCTTTATATGGAATGTATACCCAGGGTTAGATGGTGTATATGTCAGAGCAAGATGTGAAACTTGCATTTTGTACTTTTGTAGAGTTTGCTTGATTATGAATTCTTTTCATTGTCTAATTGATTACTTTGCTTTGGTTGATTTTTCTTTATCCATGCAGGGAAGAGATGGAACATCGTAAATCAATCGACCAGCTGAGAAAAGTTCCCAAGGAGATCAGTGTAAATGGTCACCGAGTGCAGTGATAGTAATGATCTTGATTCAAGGCCACTGAAGTTATTTTTATTCAGGAGTCAGTGCATCATAGTCAATGATCAAGCATCTACCTCCATTTGATTCATCATATTTGCACACAATATTGTTATTCCACTGGCCTAGGTGGATTTCTGTATCATTTAGCACTAGCAAATTGTACATGTGAACTTTGTATCACAAGTTGATGGTTTCCATAGCAATAGAATTAAGAAGAAAAAGGTCAGTTGAAGACCAGAAGAGGTGTTTGGCCATTATCAACATGCTCCAATATAATGGGATGTGTGGAGGGAAAGTAGTTTGTCTTTTTTGGATGTCTCTAATATTGTGATTGTTTTTTTACGCGTAACTTGCGATATTATAATCAATAAGAATGTTACTAAGGCCAAGAAATATGATTATATTGCCAAGGCACTTTCTGAGTTATAGAAAGCAATTTATGGACTACCCGTATCCTTGTCCATGTTACCCCACATATAGAAAGGTTAGACCCAGTAACCCTCTGATCAGGACTGTTCTAATTTGTGATTCACCTCTTGGGTGGAAGCTTATAGGATGAATTATTATTATTTTTTTAAATGATGAAACTAAGTGGTTAGGATGCATTGGTTTATGCCTGGGAGGAGATGATCCGAACCCAATCAAATGAATTGTTATATTTTGTTCAGCGGTCCAGTTTGTTTCTTTTGCTTAGCCCTTGATTGATATCATTTGAGCACTCTGGATTTGTGATAGTCAAAGGAGGTTGGTGCCGCATTTCCAGTTAGTCATTTATTTGTTTTTGTTTTTGTAACTTGTTAATCGTCATGGAAAAATATGGGCACAAGAGTGACGGGTGTTCTGAAACATATTCAATGAAAAATGAAAAATGAAAAATTGGAGTTGAGAGGCCACACGCACACTCAATGCACAGTACACACACACAATGTGGTAATCGTGAATATGGCCTTGTATTTGTGTAACCCATAGGGTGGTTTATTTTTTTGGTTGGATCCCTCCATTGTTCTTCCTTTTTTTAAAGGATTCATCCATACGTATGTCAAGGGTGCCCACATACACCCGCGGTACAAAAGCGAGGTAGTAACTGGCGATCAAAAATCGCAAAACAACACGTACGAGAGAGAGAGTGAGAGTCCTTTAATCTTGGGTAAGGTATGTTGCTGCGACTGTTGTTACTAAAGAGGGGAACTGTCTCTGTTCCGAGAGGCAGATTGTTCATCAACGGCACTGTCTCTGTTTCGAGGGCTAGATGGTTCAGCAGCAGCAGAACCGGCGCGGTAATGAGCTGGGGAGATAGCAGCCATGGCGCTCTGGGGCTGCCTGGTTTCCCTATGGGTGGCGACGCCTACGAGCCCACCCGGATTCCAGGGCTGCCACCGCATATATCGAGTATTGGTGCGGGCCACTACCACTCCCTTGCCGTTACTGCTCAAGGAGAAGTATGGTCCTGGGGCAGAAACAACGAAGCCCAGCTAGGTCGAGGTCTTTCCGCTCCAAGGTTCTCTCTTCTCTTTTTCTACACTCTTTTTTTTCTTTTAATAAAAAACAAGAAAAGATAGATACATTCCTTCTGAAATTCGGTTTTTATTTCGTTTGATTGATAGTCTATGTTGTTTTATCCCCCAACACACACAAGAAAAAGGAAAAGAAAGAGTTTACATTTATTCATTCCGATAATTTGAATTCATTTCCCATCACTTTTCTTATTAAACTTTTAGGGTAAAATGTGAGATAGAAATGTAAGGCTGTGTTTGGCATTACAAACTATTAATTTCATTTTATAAAAAAACCTAAGATGACTTCATTTCTAACAAATCAGTGTAAAATCGAATGAGTTCATTACAAACCATCACCTCAAATGCCTTAGAAACTCAAATGAAATGATTATATTTGGACATGATATTACGACACTTCTTCTTCCTTTCCCTCAACACCCCCCCCCCCCGGGTGAAGGTGAAAAAAAGAAAAAAGAAAAGAAAAAGGAGTGGATACCTTGTAAACATTGCCTTGAATTACACATCAAAAATAAAAAAAAAAAAAAAAAATCCCCTTTTTTAAAGTGTGATGTAATCCTATTCCAGGCTTCCAGCAACAATTCCATAAAATTATACTTCCACCAGTATATGTCAGACCTAACATCATTCTATAGTACTGTTTTTGCTTAGTTTTATTTTAGTAATGGTCTCCTACTGTATATAATCCGTACTTTCACAGTTCTTTGTGGAGTTAGCCACTGAGAGTCAAAATAAATGCATGAATTTCCTCATATTTTCGTTAATTTTCAATATTTAGTTTTATTTTACAGCAATCTGCAAAAGCAAGAATTACCTCATATTTGGTTTAATCTCGTGGATATCAGAGAATCATGGAATGTAGCAAAGAGAGTAGAAGGCTTAAAAGGAGTGAGAGTCAGAGCTGCATTTGCGTCTGGTGTTATTTCTGCAGCCATTGGAGATGATGGTTCACTGTGGGTTTGGGGAAAGTCGGAACGTGGCCAACTCGGTCTTGGAAAAGGAGTAACTAAAGCTGTGGTACCTACCAGGGTCGAGGCACTTGCGGGGGAAGAGATAGTTAAGGTTATTTTTTTCCCTTGCGTCCTCAATACACTCATTCTCCACCTAAGACTTTGGCTGAATTGTATGGGATCCGCAATCTCAGTCTGTAACTATTTTCTCTAAAATAGGATTGGTAAAGTTTCTTGGTTCCATGTTTTCCTGGCAGGTATCTCTTGGGTGGGGCCATGCTCTGGCACAGGCTAAGGGCGGGAAATTGTTTGGCTGGGGTTATTCTGCAGATGGTAGGTTAGGCCAGATTGGGGAGACCTTGGAGATGATGCCTGCTGACCCGTCTAGAACAACCAGGGCACTCTCAAACCGAGCAATGGAAATTGCTGAAAAGCTGGTCTTAGAGGAAATGAATAAGGAGAAAAACATGCCCATCATCTGGGAGCCTTGTCTTATACAAGAAGTAGATGGTGTTGAAGTCTCCGATGTGGCTTGTGGGTTCGATCATTCTTTAGTTCTTTGCTGTAAGTAATTCATGTGAATGATTTTGGACATTTGGCTCCTTAATTTGCCTGTGCTTGTAAAAGTGTAATTAAGCTTGTAATAAGTTATAGTTTTTCGTTTTCAGGCAATGGCAACCTATTGAGTAGTGGAAGCAATACATACGGTCAGTTGGGCAGAGTAACAGAAGAATTGGGAATGCTGCCAGTTGGTATGAGCTTTCAGCCTTTGTCTGTATCTTCTGGCCTTGGGCATTCTTTAGCAGTGTGTAAGATTCCGTCTTCCAAGGAAATTGTAGAGGTCACTGGCATTGTTTCATGGGGATGGAACCGGAATTCTCAGCTCGGAAGGTCAGGATCAGAGAACATCCCAGGTATGGTTGAGGGGCTCGCAGGAGAAACACCTGTGTCAGTGTCAGGAGGGCGTGCACATTCAATGGCTCTAACCTCTAAGGGAGAGCTTTGGGTTTGGGGCTGTGGCAAAAATGGAAGGCTTGGGCTAGGAGGCTCAGCTGATGAGGTCGAACCGACTCTGGTGGAGTGCCTGGAAGATTTTGAGGTTTTGCAAGCTGTGTCAGGTTTTGATCATAATCTAGCCCTGGTGGCCTAATGATGTCTCTTTGATGGTTGGTTGGGTTGCAATGCATTATCATTAGAAGGAAGATACCAACCAGATTGAACGGCTCCACCTCCAGTCAACTTCTCAGGGTTTGCCGTTTTTTTTTTTTTTTTAGGATAAACTATATATTTATTGTGGCCTTCATGGTTTTATTGTAGGTTTATTAAATGTCATATTCCACCCAGAAAACTTCGGTTACCAAGTATGAGAAAAGACACAATGATGTAACTTGAATGCAAGTTTCCGATTGTAACATTAGAAAGAAGGGTACTCGTGAACCTGAAACCTTACTCCCAAATGAGAATGGATCTGGCTTCCAAAACCAAATGGTGAATTCAGTGTAAGATTGACATACTCGTTGATTAATCTTCACCAACCCACCCCCTCTCTCAAAATTTCTGGAGTCGTTTATGGGGCACCAAGGTAATCCCGAAAGTCTAGTTGTTAATCCGGAAAGCTGGTAAGATATTTTACCCACAAATGAGAATCTTCTCAAAAAGAAAATTCTGGTTTTTGCTTTTTGTTCTCGCTGCAACTCTGACTCTGAAAAATCTTTTCATTGCCCTGTCGCCTGTCCAAATATAAGGAAAATATGGTTCGGATCAAGCATGACCTAAGATGGAGATCCCAAATATACCTATTGGCTAGCTAATCTATCGTGGTCTATATGCAAAGGCAAAATGAAATCATTTTTAGAAATAATCCTTCCACTTGGCCAAAAAAAAAAAAAAAAAAATTCTTATTCCATGCAGTCTTATATTGTTAATCGAAAATCGGAGTGTGGGTGTGCCAATGCCATGAGGCACATAATGCGGACTTTCCTAATACCCTAGTCCTCAACTCAAACTGATCTGGGAAAAGAAAAAGAAAAAATTTTAGCTGTTTGTCCACCCACCAGATTCGATTCAGGCGATCAATAAAGGGGAGGGTTCAAAATGAATTTTTTTTTTTTTTTTTTTTATGCCTCAAAAACAATGCACTTTTGAAACTAATAAAACAAAGCAGATTGAAAGTAATAACAAATAATAGGAAAAATGATGAAGAACGATGTTGGATCAATATAAATAAAGTACTGTATATAAAATAGTGTGTTAACTACAATAAATACTTACAAACACAATCATGCAATGTATTAGTCTTTCAAGTGCAGAGCATACAAATAACTGAAATGGAAATCCTTTTAACAACATTTTAGACGAATATGAAGGCTGGAAATTGAAATAAATTTTATGGCTAGACTTGTTAAATGAAATGCATTGATTCGTTGAAAATTTCATTTGTTGTTGGAGAGAGAATGTCACTTTCTTTACTCTTCTACTGGTGTTTATAGATAGAGAATGGTAGTTTCCTTTAGTTATCCTCTAAATTTGTATTTCATGCTTTGCTGCCACATGTCCCATGTTTTAATAACCTCCATTTAGTTGTAGAAATCTCCTCCAAGTGTCATGCAATTTGACCTATTTTTTGTCCCCATGTTTTATAACCTTGAAAATGCGTAGTTAGATAATTACCTTCAGTTGCTGCTCCAAGTGTTCCCTCATTTTTGCACCATATGTTCATGTCTTGAAACTATCTATCATGAAATTTCTTTTTGTTACATGTCATGATCTTTATATGTCAAATTTGGCATCAACACATGTATTGGAGTTTTCCAATCTACCAAGGCAAGACTACATGCACGATTAACTCAACCTCCAATGCTACTTGGCCCATCCTCCCTAGGGCATTGTTGAATGTAAATTTTGTTGGAGCCTCTCTTTTCAAATATATCTAGCTATGGTATCGTTTTTAGAAATGATAGCCACTCTTCAAAAAGGTTTTGGTTGATCCCCTGAAGGAGCTGAAGCTAATGCGGCGAAGCTCGGCCTATCTGTGGCCAAAAGCTTGGGCATCAAGAACTTTATCATAGAAGGAGATGCTAAAGCAGCGTTAAAGGTTTCAGTGAAGGTCAGAATGCTTGGTCTTGGCATCTTCAGGCTCCTATGAAGGATTGGTTGTCGCTTAGAAATCTTTTTGATAGTATTAAATGTGTTTATGTGAATAGAAAGGTGAACCAACTGGCTCACACCATTGCACTCAGAGCTCTACCCATTTCATGTCTTCTCTCCCTCCGAGTCCTCGGACTACTTTTCAATCAAATATCCATGTCCTACCTCCTTTTTACTAAAAAAAAAAAAAAAAAAATGAAGAAGAAGAAGAAGAAGAAAGAAAGAAAGAAAAGAAAGCGTTACTCATGGCAACATTGGAAGTAATAAAGAACTCATTTAGAAGGGAGGAGAAGAATCATTGGCATTAATTTCCATCACATAAATACACAAAACTTCAACTCGTGCTCTTTTTATAGCTAAGATCCAAGAGGCAGTCTACTTGTGTTCCGGTTGTAAACTAATGACCCATTGACGTGGTTTAAACCTACCTTGGGTTCTCCTTTCAGCATATAAACCCAACCTCATTCACCTAGCTAGGGTTTTTGCCTCCGTAAGAGCCCAATCCAGCCAATGCCAAATTGGCCAGTCATTCCAAGAAAGAAGCCAAGTGAGGCTACCAGTTACTGCCTTCCACTTCCAGGCAGAACGAGTGAACTGAATGATGTGGGCCATTTGCCATTATGTCATGGACTCAGGGTAACTCAGGCCCATGGACATGG
Source organism: Platanus orientalis (assembly GCA_025762735.1). Lineage (NCBI taxonomy): Eukaryota > Viridiplantae > Streptophyta > Magnoliopsida > Proteales > Platanaceae > Platanus > Platanus orientalis. The sequence continues at coordinate 8,014 of JAOXJP010018317.1, read as the reverse complement.
GATTGAGCAGTTGGCGCAGGTGCTGCGCTAGAACTACCAGAGACATGGCTTCTGTTCCATGCAGCAAAACATCGTGGTTGTGCTTGATATAATTTTATTACTAGCGAATTAAAAAAGTAGAATGATTGTCTGTATTGACAAAGGCCTATGTAGGCGTGCCATTGATTGACACATGATGTGTTTTTGAATTTGGTGTCTCCTTTTCTACACCTGAACCTTTTTTAAACCCCAAACACAACATGTATCATCTTATAGCTCATCATAAACACTATAGACACTTTGTCGTCACAGAACATTTTCTTCCAAAAGTTGTATAACGCAAAGGATAAAATTGTATAGAGAGTAGGAAGAGATAAGGTATAGAGAGAGAAAAAACGTAGGAAGAGGGGGTGAAATTTGAGAGGAAATTTTGCAAGAGGAGAGAATTTAAGGAAATGTATACAGAGAATAGAGATATTAGGAACATTTGCTATAAAAAAAACCATAGAGAAAAAGCGAAATATAAAAGTTCGTTTCGGAACCATTCAAAGAATGCATTACTACAAAAAAATTGGTTTTTGGTGGCAGGTTTTTAGAGGCGGCTAGAGAAAAACGCCACTAAAGATCGTATTCCAGCAGTTAAAACTACTGCTTCTAATATTCAATTATTAGCTGCTAATAGTGATTTATTAATGGCGTTTTTTAATTTTCACCATCAGTATATCTATTTTTGGCATGTAATTAGTAGTTTGGTGCACATGTTATTAGTGGCGGCCAGCCATAACTGCCGTTAAAAAAAATTTGGCGGGATAAAAATGGTATTGGCACATATTTTTTTAGTGGCAGGCCGGAAAACTGCCACTAATGGTATTATTAGTGGCGGGTTTGTTGGCTGCCGCTAAAAAGCTTTTATTTAGTTTTTTTTCCCTTCTCTCTCTTCCCGCGATTGTGAAACTCTGTCTTTACTTACTTTGGAAAAACCGTCACTTCTCAGTCCTCATTCTTCTCTAGAGCTCATGTTTGTCTTCTTTCTTGACCAATCAACCCTGTATCCCACTAAGGTTCCCTTAGGTTTTCACCTTGTTCGTATTTATTTCTATTTTAGCGCTTATCAGTGTCCCTCTGATTGGAGCATTCTTCTGGTTGATCTTTTCCTTCTAGACTGAGTCATTAGCGAATTCCTTAGGGTCCTTGGTCTTTCAGTGGGCGTCATATACGTTCTCGGTCACATGAGCACTGAGTCTGGGTCTTTTGAGTCTGTGATGGCCTTAGACCAAAACCTTGTCCATGCGGATCCCTCTGAGTCAGCTCAGTCATTAGAGCCACATAGATGGTCTCGCTTTGCCGATCTTTCCTACGCCACCGAGAGGGTCAGCTCCACATTGTCTGCCAATAGGCTTAAAGACCTCCATGAAATCTTCCAAATCCCTCCACAGGTTAGGTTGAGGGTTCCTAATTCAGATGAATGGGCTTGTGCCTACTGTCTAGGCAAAACTTCCATTTATGAGCAGGTATTAGAGGTAGGACTTCGCTTCCCTATTCGTCTATTCGTTTGTCAATTACTGTCTCATCTTTGTCTTGCCCCCGGTCAACTTATGCCAAACGGGTGGAGAATCTTGATCGCCTGCATGGTCCTGTAGCCTGCTTGTAGTGGTGGTCAAGATCACTTGACTATCTCTAAGTTCCTTTACTACTACAAAGCAGTAGAACTCTTCTCGGCCTAGTGGTATTTTAATGCTCGGACACCCGACCGAGCCTTGATTACCAGCCTCCCATCTTCGAATAGGGGCTAGAAGAGATTCTTCTTCATTTTTGGGAGTGGATGAGAGTCTTTCTCCTGGGAAGAGCCATCTGACCAATTTTTCAGTGTTCCTAAGATATGGGGAGAGCCTTGCCGAGTAGGTGATTTTCTAGTTACCAAGTCTTTCTTTGTTTTTCCTAGTCTCGGTTGGACTAACCCTAGAGATTCTCTTTTTTAGTTTTGGCCAAGTCACCATTATCCAAGGTGGAGCACTCTCGGTTGGATCGTGTTTTCAACCATCCAGTTAGGGATTTTTCGCTTCTGGTGAATCCCCAATCCTTATCATCATCCCTATTTGGTCCTGAGCCTCCTCTGGCTGAGTGTCCTGAGCGTGTAGTCCCGTCGACAGGTTACCTCATTCATCACTTCACTGTCCGATGCTCAGTCTTTTTTTTTTGGTCTACTTTTTTATCTAACACTTATGCCTGTTTCAAGACATGTTTGCTTGGCCATCTAAAGGATCTCTAGCTAGGATATTGGCCAAGAATCCCTCGGCCCTCACTAACAAGCACCCTCGACTCAGTCAACATTGACCAACTAAGATGAGTAAGTCTGGAGAGACCTTTGTCATTGCTCTTGCCCCATCCGTAGCTGCTCTATCGGCTCTTATCGCCCCCTCGATTGTGGACTTGGAGGTTGGGCTTGACTCTCTTGTGGATTTTGATGAATGCATTGCTGACCTCCCTTAGTACGTGCTTGGGGGGCCTACCGATAAGGGCAAGGAGATGACCATTCTCTCTCTTCTTCTTGATGCTAACCACGCTATTGGTCACATTTGTTTAGTCATTTCCAATGAGGACTTAGAGAGTTTCAAAGACACTCCCTCGGTAGCTCTAGCAAAGGGCACCCTCTTCGACTTGGAAAAGGTACCTTTTTTATGATAGTTCCCTCTTTCGCTTGTAGGTCTTGATGAAGGTTGCGGCAATATCTAACCACTAACTTGGCTCAAAGTCCTACATAGGTGAGCTCTGAAAAAATCTCGTGGAGGATGACAACGATCGGTTTGCCCTCATAGAGACTAAGAACGTCTTGAAGGGGATCGAGACCGCCCTAAAAGAGGTGTGTGACCAGCTGGAAGGTGAGAGGGATAGGAGCATGGCTCTATAAAGGTCTCTTGACAACCTGAAGGGGTCCTTGGAGGCTGAGAAGGAGAGAGCTATAGAGGTTACAATAGCTACCTTCAAGTCTTTTGAGCCTTTGAGGATGTCACCTCAAAATATTACTTAAGAGGGTTTCAAATCCTTCGTTGTTGTGTTCTCAGGGGATACCCCTCGCTCGATTTATCCATGTTTAATGCACTGGACCAATCAGACTTGGTCAGACCAAAGACCGAGGGTGAAGGAGAGGTCGCAAAGGGAAGTGAGGCCCAAGGGATGGACAAAGTCACTTCTCAGCCTTGACTAGGAATTTTCACCTATTTTTTTTGTATGGGCCAAGAGCCTTCTTTACTTTTTCTTCCTTTTTGTACAGGCCAAGGGCCTTCTTTTTTTTTTTTATATATATAATGGAATGCCCACTTAACTTTCATGGTTGAGGGTTGTCTCTTTTGGCGTTTAGTGCCTGTTGTAGCCCGTTTATACGTCATTCATAGGTTCGAGTGAGTTCTTCTGGACTTAGCCATTTTCATGATTGATCTGTTCTTGATGCCTGACATTTGTTTGTAGACTGTTTACAGATTGAGGGTCATTTTTTTGGACTTGGCCATTTTCATGGTTAGTTTGTTCTTCTGACTCGGCTTAGGATTTGTTGTAGATCGTTTGTAGATAGAGGGTTGTTTTTTCAGACTTGGCCATTTTCATGGTCAGTCCATCCTTCCGACTCGGCTCGGGATTCGTTGTAGATCGTTTGTAGACCAAGGGTCATTTTTTTGGACTTGGCCATTTTCATGGTTAATCAGTCCTTCCGACTCGGCTCGAGATCCGTTATAGATTGTTTATAGACCATGGGTCATTTTTCTAGACTTGGCCATTTTCATGGTTAGTCCGTCCTTCCGACTTGGGTCAAGATTCGTTGTAGATCTTTTGGAGACCGATGGCCATTTTTCTAGACTTAGCCATTTTCATGGTTAGTCCGTCCTTTCGACTCAGCTTGGGATTCATTGTAGATCGTTTGTAGATTGAGGGCCATTTTTCTAGACTTAGCCATTTTCATGGTCAGTCTGTTCTTTCGACTTAGCTCAGAATTCGTTATAGATTGTTTGTACTATACACATCAACAAATTTAAGGATTTTACTATCACAATTGAAATTATATGTTTACTAGTAATACCTTTTTAAGTGTTCAACATTCCATGGCAGAGGCAAAGGCTTTCCCTTCAAAGTATCCAAGTAGTAGGTGCCCGCTTGAGAAAACCTGATCACATGGTACGACCCTTCCCAGTTGGGCCCCAATTTTCTGTTGTTCGAGAGTCGGGTTGCTAAGGTTACCTTTCATAGAACCAATTCTTCGTCGTTGAATTCCCTTCATTGTACCTTTGCATTGCAGTATCTCATCATTCTCTGTTAGTAGGCTACTACTCGGAGGGAGGCATCGGTCCTTCTCTTCCACGAGGTCCAGATTCAACCGTAGCTCCTTTTCTTCCTGTTTGATGTTTGGCTATTAGGTTCTGAGGCTTGTCAGGCTGACTTCCATGGGTATGACCGCCTCACTTCTGAAGGCTAGGGTGAAGGGTGTCTCTCTGGTGGGACTTCACGGGGTGGTCCTGTATACCCACAAGACCTTTAGTAACTCCTCTGGCCATAGTCCATTTGATGCTTTAAGCTTGGTCTTGATTATCTTTAGTATCATTGTATTGGTCACCTCTTCCTGACCATTGGCTTGTGGGTGCGCTATATAAGAGAAGTGGTTCCTAATGCCCAGCTGGGAGTAGAATTTTTGGAAGTGCCGGTTGTTGAACTATTTCCCGTTGTCTGTGACTATCACTTGTGGTATACCACAACGACACATTATGGATTTCCAAATAAAATCTTTTATGTTTCCCTCGGTAATGGTTGCCAACGCCTCTGCTTATACCCACTTGATGAAATAGTCGATGGCCACGACGAGAAACTTCTTTTGCCTCTTTGCTAAGGGAAGGGGGCCCACATATCTATTCCCCATTGGGCAAAGGGCCAAGGTCCAATCATGGGTATGAGTTCCTCAACCGACTGTCTTGGGATGTTTGCAAACCTCTGGCAACTGTCTCACCTCCGAATATAATTCGTCTAGTCAGCTTGCATGATCGGTTAGTAGTATCCCACTCGGACAAGCTTGTGCACTAGTTCCCAGGTGATTTCCACACATTCCCTCGTGGACCTCCCTCATAGTGTAGTTTGCCTCTTGTGGCGACAAACACCTTAAGTAAGGCTTAATGAAACTTCTCTTGTAAATGGTGTCATTAATCAAGGTATATCGGCTAGCTTTGAACTTGACTCTTTTGGCCTTCATTTTATCTAGTGGGAGTTCTCCTATTCTAAGAAAATGAGTGATCGGGGTGGTCCAGTTGTTTTTTTCCTCATTTGTCAAAACTTTCCTGGTGGTATGAGTGTTTGGTTTAGTGATGCATCCCACTGGCAATGGGCTTCGTAGGATGTATCTGTTGTCTGAAGCCAGTCGGGTGAGTTGGTTGGCATGCTTATTATGGTTTCTAGGGATATGATAGATTTCTTGCCAAACTGGGACATGAGGTCCCTTACCTTGGCCAGGTACCCTTGCATTCAGTCCTCCTTGGCTTCATACTCGCCTATTACCTGGCCTTCAACGAGTTTGGAATTGGTGTACACAGTAATTCAACTAGCTTTAGCCTTTTTTATAGCATTCAAACTGGCAATCAAGGCTTCATACTCTACTTCATTGTTGGTTGCCCTAAACCTGAGTTGGATTGCATGTTCGATCCTGATTCCCTCTAGAGTAGTCAGTAGTAGGCCTACACCATTGGTCGAGTTAGTTGAAGACCCGTCCACATGTAGGGTCCATCTCACCTCTGGTAGGGCTTCTTCATCTTGTTTCGACAGGGTTAACTCTACCAGGAAATCTTCTAGCACCTGTGCCTTTATTGCAGTTCTCAGGCAATAATGAATGTCGAATTCTCTGATCTCTACTACCCACTTGACCATATGTCCTGAGACCTCTGGCTTCTGTAACACTACCCTTAATGGTCGATCTGTCAACACCACTATAGTATGGGCCTTAAAGAAAGGTCTCAACCTCCTTGCCATGGTCACTAGTGCGTAGACTAGCTTCTCCATGGGGGGATATCTCAACTTGGCACCATGGAGGGCTCTACTGACATAGTACACTAGTGTCTAGATATGAGCTTGGTCTCAGACTAAAATGGAACTCACGGCCACCTTGGACACAACCAAGTATAGATATAGATCTTCTCTCTAGACGGTTTGACTGAGGTGAGGGAGGTTCACCAGATGCTCTTTTAGATCTTGGAATGCTCAATCATACTCTTCAGTTCATTTAAACTTTTTCTTCAAGAGATGGAAGGGGAAACACCTATCTGTGGATATGGAAATGAATCAGCTAAGAGCCATGACTCATCTAGGTAGCCGCTACACTTCTTTGGTTGTGCGCGGTGGCTTTATGTCCAATATGGCTTTGACTTTCATGGGGTTGGCTTTAATTCCTCTGTGAGAGACCATGAAGCCCAGAAATTTCCCTTCTAACACTAAGAATGAGAACTTTTCTAGGTTAAGTTTTATTTGGTATCTTCTCAACGTGCTGACTCTTCTAAGTCTTCTAGGTGTTCCTCAACTTTTAGGCTCTTCACTAGCATGTCATCTACATAAACCTCCATGTTCCTCCCAATCTGAGCTTCGAATACAGTTTACTAGTCTCTGGTAGGTGGCTCCCACATTCTTTAGCCCAAATGACATGACTTTGTAGAAATAGGTCCCTTTGTCAGTTATGAATGATGTTTTTTTTTCTTGGCTTCCTTCCTCTATTCAGATTTGGTTGTGTACCTAGAGAATGCGTTCATGAAACTGAGTAGCGCATGTCCTGAAGTAGAGTCGACCAATAAGTCTATCCTAGGAAGTGAGAAGCTATCCTTGGGACATGCCTTATTAAGGTATGTAAAGTCTACACACATCCTCCACTTTTCATTACTCTTCTTGACTAGGACTACATTAGCTATCTAGTCAGGGTAGGTGACTTCTTGTATGAACCGGACCCTTAACATTTTGTGTACTTCTTTTACCTGATAGGCCTCGTGGAATGGTCAATTGTAACACCTCACACCATGATGCACATGTTATTGTACATGTGTCAAACTTAGAATGCAAACACATATCACAAAAGTTCTATACACACATAGGACCACTTAAATGCATATATGCTAATCTAATCATTGATACAACTTTAGAAAGGCACCAACAAAGATGTAAAAAGAATCTGAGAGTGAAACTTATACCTTTGGATAAGCACAAAATTCTAGAATCCTATGCAACAAACGAAAAACGAAATAGATATCAAATGAAAAAGTTAAGACAATTTACTAAGCAAGGAAAAAAAATAAGGGTCAAGGATATGACAAGTTCTGAAGTTGTCCCAAACAATTGGCACAACTTTATAAATAAATCTGTATCAATACCGTAGGAATCACCCTACAAATAATGCACGCTTGGAAAGATCTATGAGTCTACTTTCTAATACGAGAAATAATGAGTGAATTGAAGTTTCCTAGAAGAAGTTTTGACAATTTTCCCAAAAAGTGTCTATGCTGTCTGGTGTGGTTTGAATCAATAGATTTTGAGATAACTTTAAAATACACCAATAAAAATGTAGAACAAATTAGAGAGAAAGCTTTATTGATTTGGAAAACTCTTGAAGTCTAGTTTCCAACAAAAAAACGGTGAGTGAATCCGAGTTTTGTAGAGAAAGTTATGGCTGTTTTTCCACCGGGTGTCTATGTTGGAAAAATTCTGATGAAATGACATCATCAAAGAGGAAAATTCCGTACAAACGTGATTTTTACAAAATTTTAAGGACTTTTCACTAGAAACCTACCTAAACACGAAATTGTGGATTAGAGTTGCTATTTAGGCTTACAATAGCATCGAAATTCATAAGAAATAAGATCTTTTGAAGAAGTTTTGCAAGAGTAGGGATTTGGAAGAGAAAGGAAGAGGAAAAACTAGGTTTTACAAAGATTTAGAAATTTTTTTAAAGAACAAAGCTAGGAACGATTTTTACATACTAAAAGGTAAGAACACATGTAAACTATTATTTTGTTTTAATTCCATAGGT
>JAOXJP010018295.1:0-17429 GCA_025762735.1 Platanus orientalis | reverse complement strand
ATCCCTCACTACTCTCCACTCTCTTTTTTCTCCCTAAAAAATTCTCCTATTCCTTTCATCCCTCCCCCCCCCCCCCCAACACACACACACACACACAATAGTCCTTGAGCCACAGCCCTCCAAAACAGTTTTCCCTTTTTAGCACAATGCTCCTCATTCTTGAGATCAATCGGAAGGTGATTGGTGACAGGATTAGGAGTAGCAAACTGGAGAGGCTGGAGTGTGTTGTCTGCTGATGAATATAATTTTGATTTATGAGACTGGAGGGGAAATTGCCAAGTTAGAATTATGAGGGGATCTAGGTGTTGATTTGGTATGAAAATGGAGCTATGGGGCCCACATGAGATCTAGGCTGAATGTGGGGACTACATAAGAAGATTCTAGAGTTTCAAAATACCGGAGAGCGGAGTGCTGTATGCAGATTTTAAGTTTTCTATTGTTTTTTATGATCAGGGGCAATTTGGTAATTTTGAGGTCTGTTTTTTGGGTCTGGTTCTTCTTCTTCTTCTTCTTTTTAATAATGTTGTGTCAAGTTTAGTTGGTTTTTGGTATGTTTGGTTATAGCTAGTAGTTATTTGTTTTGAACACAAGTTGGACTTTTCAAAGTTTAGTCCTAGTGGGTTTTGGTTTTCTCAGTTAAAGTGAGTTCAAGTTAACTGGGAAAGGGAAGCGTGGGATTTCTCACATTTCATATATAGGTAAGCACTTTATTTCAATAATGAAAATTTAGAAAATAAGAATGAAAGTGGGATATAAAAGGATAACCGTGGGCTTGTATTGTGTGATGGAAGATAGTTGTAGCGGGTATTCAAAAGGGAAACAGATATTAAGAGATTATTCAAAGTCGATTATCAAGGAAAAAGGGTGCAAGGGTTAGGGTTTAAGGAAAATTCTAGGGTTTTTGTGATTGATCAAGTTATATATACCAGAACAAGGCTTTTCTTTTCAACAAAGTGCTCCGTTTCTCTCTCAAAAAAATTTATATATACCAGAGTTATTTGGCGAATAACTAATATAGAATACATAGCAGAATATAGATAAGAGGGGAGAAGAAGTTACTGTGAACAGTACCACATGAACAGTTAACGAGATGAACATGTATTCGTGATAATGAAATAGAAGGAGAAGAGAGAAGAAGAACCTAGGCAATCACTCCTTGGTTTGGAGTCACACATGCAAAGATTGGGCTTAATTTGATTTCTGAATTTTCTGTTTCTTAAGAGATTTTATTTTTCAGTCTACTATAGATCCTTGTTGTAATCCAAAATGGATATCCTTAATACGTTTGGTGTTTCCTTAGCTTTTCTGCAAGATGTTATTGATTTTATTTGGAGTTGGTTCCCTGCTCCATTTGGCAAGCATGGGAAATTTCTGTGGAGATATGTGCTTATTGTGACTATTTGGACTATCTGTGAAGAATACAATCGCAGAATTTTTCAAGATAAGAAGAGGGATATTAGGCAATTGGTTGACATGATATCCATGAGGGTTGACTGATGGGCCTATACTTAGGATGTATTTCATGGTTTCTCTATTGACTTGCTAATTAAGGACCTTCCTGAGATTGCGAGGTCTTTCCCTTTATCTCCTGTGATCAGACGTTCTTAAAGTCCTCCCTGGTCTCATGCATCAGACTGAATATCGATGGGTGGTCTTTGGGGAATCCGGGCCCATCTGGTATTGGGGGACTTTTTAGAGACTATTTAGGTGTTTGCTTGCAAAGCTTCTCGGATCCTATTGGGACTGGAGACACAATTCTTGTGGAAACTCGGGCATTGTTGTTTGGTTTGAAGTTGTCTCAGTCTTTTCATCTTCAACAGTTACTTGTGGAAGGTGGTTTTCTTACTGTCATTGGGTGGATGAAATGTGGAGGTTAAGGCCCTTGGAGATTTGCTTGTTTTGTGAAGGAAGCACTTTTTCTTGCTTTTGATATGAACATCTCATTCAATTGGATTCCAGAGAGGGTAATTCTCTTGCAGATGAGCTAGCTAAATCTGGGGTGGGTAGGGTTTCGATGTATTTAAGTAGTCGCTCGCCATTATAGATCTTTGTTAGTTTTTTTTTTTTTTGTTTTTTTGAGAGTTTTTATGGGAGTTTGTTCCCTTCTTTTGTTCTGTTTTGTTTTCTTGTTTTGCTTGTTCTTCCCTTTCCTCTATCAATAAAATTCTGTTATTCATAAAAAAATAAATAAATTCAGCATCCATTTTTATCACCGCACAGCCTTTTCTTTATTCTAAACTTCAAACAGCAATCATTCGCTAAATCTTTCTCTAATAACCTACTTTTGAAACAATATCCAGCAACTTTAGCCTTTCCATTAAATCCTCTATCTAGGGAAGTCAGATTATTCCTCTTTTGGATCTACATAAATGAATGTAGCTGATACGAGGATGTTGAGATGGATGATTGACAAGATTAGAAATGATAGAATAAAAAATGAATGCATTTGTGAGAACTTAGGGTTGCAGTACAAATAGGTGACAAGATGAGGGAAGGTTGACTTAGATGGTTTGGTCATGTGCATCATTGACCAATGACTGCACCAGTGATAAATGATATAGTGTAACTTGAAGGCGTAAGAAGGACAAAGGGGAAGACCAAATTTGACTTGGGTTGAAGTAGCTTGGGAATTCGATAATGCTAATGATTTAACAGAATATGTGGCCCAAGATAGAGTGGAATGGTGAAACAGGATTCGTGAGCTGACTCCAGGTAGTTGGGATAAGACTTTGTTGGGTTGAGTTATGCAGTTGCACTATCAAAGATTACAGCATGATGGACAAAGGAAATGGTCCATTTCTTTTTGTTTTGATGGGAGATCTTTTAAGCTTTGGAGGCCTGTGGAGTGTTTGCTATTTTTTATTATTTTTTTTAATCATTGTTGAGGAGTGTTTGCTGGTTGAAGTTTAGAAAGTGTGTGTTTGGTAATGATAAATAGGTAGGGAAAGGAGGGACAGGATCATTGGGATGGGAAGATTGCCTTCTAGAGACTGGCCTTTGACATAAAAATCTATGGGATTCTGTTTGTACATACAAAAGACGTGCTTTGGATTTATCTACTCTTTATAGGGTGGATTTGTGTTAACAGTGAATTGACGAACTCTACCAAAACCTTAAGGTGTTAGGAGACACGTAAATTAATATATTTCTAATACCCCCTAAGGAGGAACACTGTTATTTCCTAGGAGCACTTGGGGAACCAGGTGTGAGTCCACAACTCGTGTACACATTTACAATACTACGTCTGAGAGAATACTTTTACATCCATAGGGATTCGAACTTGCAATCTGGCTTGGCTTTCATGTTCACAATGAACTAACCCACTCTCCCAAAACCTTAGGGTGTTAATCATCAAAAAAAAAAAAGAAAAGAAAAGAAAAGAAAAGAAGAAAACCTTAGGGTGTTAGGAGAGGCAAATTAATATACTTAATACCCCTCTCATGAGGAACATTGTTCTCTCATGGGAACACACTCGGGGGAGCTAGATGCAAGTCCACAAAATGCATACCCATGTGCACACCACTACATTCGGGAAAATACTTTCACTGGGATTTGAACTCGGGACCTATAGCCTGGCTCTGATACACCATGTTAACAATGAATTAACCAACTCTCCCAAAACCTTCTTAAGGTGTTAGGAGATACAAGAATTAATATTTTTCAACACCCCCCTTGGGAGGAAAACTTGAGGAACCAAGCGCAAGTCCACAATTCATGCACACACATGTAGGGGTGTAAATGGACTGGAGACGGATCGGATATACAAGGATCCAATATCCAATCCGGTAAAATATGCATAAATCCGGTATCTGGCAGATCATATAAAAAGGGATCTGTCTCCAGCTCCGTTTTGATAAGTGGATATCGGATCGGTTCCGGATATCTGCGTAGCAGATCCTATCCCTTTTTGAAAGCATCATTTCCTAAAGTACCTTTCATTTCAAAATCAACCTTTCAATAGATGGAATATCATAAACACCATATCCATAATACGGAGCCATATCCCCTGTAATCTTGTATCACCCGTACTGTGTTCCACTTCCACATGTTCCACGGCTTTTCATTGTTACTCTGATTAGACAAAAGGACAAAATGTTAGTTACATATACTCACATCTACTGGTGGTCACTCCATGCATAGAGATTAAAAGTTATGAAATGTTAAAACTTTTAGTACCCAATAGTTAGAAAGAAAAAAAATTTCTTAAGTATAGTTCCATATTTTCCTGCACTTCCATTAGTGCAGTTAGTAGCAAAGTGCAATCCCATTTAAATACCATACCCACTTAAAGCTATGGTGCAAAGAAGCTGATTGAATCCCTGAAATGATATGTTTCAACTCCACTAACAGAGTTAGATTTATTGAGCATGGATATGTGTATGGAAGCCCTTCAACTAAATTAAACCTACCACCTAACTTCTATTCCCCACTAATCAGAAAAAAAGAAGGTAAAGTCCTTACCTGAGATATATTAAACCTTCTAAATAAAGCAATGGTATAGATGTCAAGGTTTCTTGGACTCCCACCTGCTGTCTTCCAACTTTGAAGCATGAGCTGGTACTTTTAAGGTTATTCTGTCAGCATTCTCTGTAAACACCAAACTTAAATCAGTAAGAACAACCAAATTCATGTTCATATATAAGTCATAATTCATAAGTATGGGAAGAAAGATTTACCTAAAGTTCTGAAGTGCATTTCCCAATTAGAGAAGGACAACCCGGATGTATGATATGGGCCGGATGTTACCCTAATTTATTAATTCCACCCTGCCATTACTCATTAGACAGCTTGACTAGAATCAAAGTAGAGTAGATGTTTGCTCTACTTTGGTGAGTTTGGCTCACCAATTCATCAATCCAAACCATTCAATCATAGAACACAAAGGTTTGATAAATAAAGAAGTGGCCCAAGATATATACAGTACAAAACTATCTCATAAAAAATATAGCAATAAAAAATATGATAAATAAAGAAGTGGCCCAAGATATATACCATAAGCACGTCCATAAACCTGCCCCATTAATCACCATATTTATAGTCTAATGTCTAAACATCAAGTAAAGTATAAACTTCAAAGTCATTACCCCACACCAATTACATAAAAAATAGAACACTGATAAAGTTCCATTCACAAAAGTTTTAAAAAAGTAAAAATCATCCATTAATGAGTCAAAGACACAAAAAACCTTTCTGCCCATCCATAAAAACCCTTCAAAAAGAGAATATAATAAACAATTAATACACAGTTTTTCGTCATGGCTGCGCAAATTGGCATCCTATTCTAAGATGCCTAGTGTTTGGTTGGGAGGTATCGAACATAGGTTCGTTGCTCGGGCGTCTTGATACAATTGTGGTGAGGCCCGACCAAGAGGACAGGAAGATTTGGCTGGGTGACTCGGACCGGGTGTATAGGGTTAGGTCCGATGTTTAGTTATTTGGGAACCCGCTTGATCTCCAGGTCCCGAGGAAGGAAATTTGGTATTCTCTGGTTCCTCCAAAGGTCTAATTCTTCATGTGGGTGGCTTCGCTAGACAAGATTTCTACTATTGTTGTGTTGAGGGGAAAAGACTTCATTCTGACCAACTTTTGTAGTTTATGCAATGTAGATGGGGAATCGGTGGATCATATATTGCTGCATTGCCCCTTTTCTTGGGAAGTCTGGATTAGGATTCTTAGGGACTTTGGGGTTTGTTGGGTAACTTTGAGGGGATCGAGGCATCTTCTTGTGGCTTGGAAGGGCAATGCTCTTGTGTGAGAATTGGATTTAGTGGTTAATTCCTACGGTAAGGTGTTGGTCGATTTGGTTGGAGCGGAATAAAAGGGTCTTTGAGGGCCATGCCGAACCCTTGTTCCAGGTGTATAAAAGAGCCAAAGAGTTGATCTTCTTCTGGGCTCCTCTTTGTTAAGGTTGTGGAGATCTTAGGGCGGGGGATATCTCTAGGGATTTGAATGGGGTGATTGGGTGTGACCCACTTTAGTTCGGGGTGGGGCCTGGGTGCTGTCCGCGGGCCTGCCTTTTGGTGTCCTTTTCCTTTTGCATTTCTCCTCTTATTCTGATTCTTTTGTGATTTCTCTTCCCTCCTTTTAATAAAATTTTTTATTCATAAAAATAGAAATAAAAATAATACACATTAAAATGTCTAGAAAAAGGTAATAAAAAAAGATTATTGTAATAAAAAAAATCAAGTTAGAGCTCTTACAAAATTTAGATGATGAACTACCCAAAAGCCACCACACAAGCATGATCAAGCATGACTTATCCTCCATGTTGTCTAGCAAAATTGAAAACAAAAATATCATTATTATGATAAAAACATATTTTGATGAGATAAATCAACTAATCAAATTTGAGACTTGCAATTTTTGGCGCTTCTAGCCAATCTTGTGCATATATTAAAGCTTCTACAGTCTCTGGAAGCAAGGAATTGCCAGTTTGATCAAGAACCTGCCCTGCAGTACTAAAGAGTAAAGACTAACTTTGAAGCAACTGTAGAGATTGGAATTGGTAGTAGATCGCGGACCATCTTAGCAAGAGTGGGATACTTGTGATTAAATCTCCACCCTTGAAGAATGTTGACGTCAGACTTATTATCTAATGCAATTGGTTCTTCTAAAGATAAATCCAACTCCGATTTTTCAGCATAATTGAGGTTGCTTTGGGAAGTGACACAACTACTGTCCAAAAGAGAAGAACCGGAAGAATGCGACTTGCTAGCATACTCTTAAGTAAAGATCATGAAAAGTGAAATGAACTCTAGAAATCATTTTCTCAGCATTAAGGCCATAAATCCCATCATAATAGAACACTATGGCTCCATCTTATAACGAGGATCAATAATTGCAGAGATTGCCAATACCAAACTACATTCTTCTCAATATTTTTTAAACTTTGCCATCATCTTCTCTCCCATTGAACGAACAAAATAATGTTGGACTACTCAACCATGAAAGTAATTCAACATGTATAGAACATATGTTTGAAAAGAAAATGTTTGCAATTAGGTATTTTGTCCCTGAAAATGCTTTCGAAGCTTCATAAAAAAAATCCTAAACAAATTACAAACAACTTCTCCGATTTCCCACTCTTCATTTGATGGAAGCCACATATAATCCTGATCAAATTGCTCCAAACGATAAAATGCATCTTCCAATTCCGGTCTAGCAGCTTTGCCATATTGTAAATGAAATCCGAGAGTTATCTTCTATTATGGGTATTCATTTTTTTCATGTTCTTAGAAGCCATAACTCATGATGAGGACATCCAAGTCCCTTATTGCGTGTTCGAGTAGTTCAGGAACATGTGGGGTCCCTAGACCAGCCCGTGTGGGCCCCACCAGAGTGCATATGGAGGGGCTGAATTGCTACTAGTTGTTTAGTTTTATTTTCTGGTCGTTTTAACTTGATTCCCATATTATTTGGTTAAGTATAACTTGTTTTATTTTAATTTTATGTAAGAAGGGCAAAATGGTCATTTTCCTTTTTTCCAGGTATTTATTGTTCTTCTCATAAACCTCTTTATTCCATGCTGTAATTGTGGAACAAAGTTATTGGTTGAGGTCTTAGGTGATGCTACCTGAGGTTTTTATTGAAACCTTTTATGTTTTCTATTTGAAACACAATTGGGGACAGTCATGAGTATTCTGGCCATGACTGTGGCTTCCTAGCTTTTCTCACAGCCTTCGGCCACTACCAAAGAACCCCTATATGGTACCTTGAGGCCTGATTTTTCTGCCGTACTTAGGATCCCCACGACAGCCCCTTGTTATCCCCTTGAGGGGTGAACTCATGTCCTCGATAACACTGCATGTCACAGCCTATAAACCAGTCCTCAACAATTGAATGGCCTGATAAAAAACAGCCCAGAAAAAGTCTCTGCATATTTCTTCCTAACAATATTTTTGGGATGTCAATTCTGCCATAAATTTTAGCAACTTATTAGCATGCTTTGGGAGGTACATGGCTTTTAATTGTGCATTGAATTATCACTAATCTGTAGGAGGACAGTACATATCTGTGTGTCTGTTTGATTGAGATAATTTGATTGGTACTTGAACTGTTGGCTTGTATGGTTGGATCATAACTGAATCAAAAATTGAACTTAGTTGAACCGGCTGACGAGTAGGAATCTAGGTTATGCTGAATATTATTTTCAGTAATTTTAAATTGATCTCTTATTATTTTAACACTTGCATGTAGTCCGACATCAACTTGCTGGCTGATAGGCTTGCTAATTGCGTCATAGGGCTGTCTTTTTATTTCGAGGGAAATTCTATTCCGGTCTGGTCTGATTAGGCAGTGGATTATCTCTATGTTGTTGTATTAGTATGTTTTGTTTTTGCATTGTTTAATAAAGTTGTTGTTTATCCAAAAAATAAAATAAAAATGGTAATGCACTTTCAAGCATGAGAGAAGTGGAATTCCATCTTGTTGAAACATCGACAACCACATCTTTTAAATTTTGCAGTTGCACATGTATTTTTGCATTCTAAAAATTCTGAGCCATTTGTGGTGTTAATCTAATATATTTTGCACTCTCTTGTATTTTTGTGAGTAGAGGGGCTATCTTACGTAATTCGTCTTGCACAATCAAAATCAAAATATATGCAGTACACCGTACATGAAATAATTCACCACTTAATAAAAGTGAACCTCTACCATACAATAAACTTTTCAGCTTTGTAACCATTACATCATTAGATGATGCATTGTCTACAGTAATGGAACACAATTTACTATCAATATTCCAACTCATCAACATCTCCAAAACAACCTGACAAAGATTGATCCCATCATGAGAACCATCAATAGCTCTATCCAATAATCTTCTTTAATTCCCAATCATCTTCAATAAAATGACTTGTCAGACAACAATAACCCACACTCTGTATGTTTGGTTGTCTACTGTGTTAATACTAAACCGACAAAAAAGTGAATTAAAAAACTTAAATAACTTGTCCTTCTCTTCTTTGTAGACCATCATGACATCAGACTTGACTATGGTTCTTGACATGAATTTAAACATGGGTTGAAGGTTATGGATAAAGAATTGAAAGAACTCATGGTCAACCATATAAAATGGATATTGATGTTTCATAACCATATTCACAAAATCTAAAGGGCTCTTTTCCTAGTCAAACTTGAAGTTTTTCTGTTTAGGTTTCATATCTTCCACTACTAACCCCAACACTTGTTGATCCTTGTCCTTTGGTTTTAAAAAGTCTTTGAACATCTTTTTGTATGATTTCTCTAATGAGATGTGTCCTTAGCATTATTTGCTCCAAACCTAGTTTTACAATACTTAAAAGTGGCAAATACTTGCAATACTTACAAACAAGCCAAGGACCTGGTCTGTTTTTGGGGTCTAAATTGCAAGCTTGGGAAGGACTATTTGATGGCGTTTGCAATAAGAGATTGGCAAAATTTTTTCTTTTGTAGCTAGTGCTTTGTTTGCTTGTTTGTTTTTGTTTGTTTTTGTCTTCGGGGATTGCTCATCCTTTTTCTTGTAATGAAATTTCTTTTATCAAAAAAAAAAAAAAAACCATTTGTCATTAACTTCCCTATCAAAGTCATTCCACACACCTGATGTTAATTTCCTTGTCTTGGTAGAAGTAACAATGTTATTGTTTTTTTTACCATTCGTATTCATAGGACTAGAAATGGGAGTGGAAGAGAGATCGGGAGTGGGATTGGAAGCAGGAGTGTTAGAATTGAGATTGGTAGACATTTTTGGCAAACATCCTACACAGTAACAAAAAACTTCAATATTAAGCAAACAATCAGAATCTATACAGATATAAACCATGATATATATATGCCCTAGGGAGCCCCATACTTCTCTACATATGGAGTCTACAATCAAATGTTTCCTACTAAAAACATCCTCCTCATATATATATATATATATATATATATATATATCAATGCTAACATTAAATGGTAAAATCCAATAAAGAGAAAGACATGAGTAATATATACCTGAAGAATACTAAATTTAACTTCGAAACTGCCTTTGCCAGTTGCCACAACACCTTTGTTCACACAAATACTAAGAAAATTACATATCAACCATCATTAAAGGCAACAACTAAATCTTCAAAACACAAATCATAGCCAGAAAGCACATAAAAAATGAAGAATAAATATAAAAACCCTCGTGATACCCAAAAATATTTCCCAATCTAAAATTGAAAAATAAGCACAACCATATTAAGTAAAAAAAATTCAAAAGCCAGTTATCTTGGTAGAGAAGGATCATTCTCCTAATATAGCTTGCAATGTATTTATTTCCACCAAAATTTCAAGTTCTTTTTACATAAATTCTTATTTCTCAAAAATCCCAATTCCATTTCCACCACGCACTCACTAGGAAAAACGAAATTGCAGTAAACAAATCAACCCTTTATAAGGTTATGTTCACCATAAAGTGCCAAAATAAGTGAGTAGAAACGTAGAAGTGAAAAGGGGAAAGCAGAGCCAATCAGTTAGAGAGACTGAGAGAGATGGAAGATAAATTCATCAAAAAAAATACAGAACCAATTGACAGAAAAATAAAAAAATGAACGCTGGTGGCACAAATCCCAAAAAAAACTGAACTATTAAAATAAATAAATTCATAAAAAAACTCTACAATTGACAAAAGTCACAGAACAATAAAAAAAATGAATGCTGGTGGCACAAATCCAAAAACAAATACAGAACAATTAAAAAAATAAATTCATCAAAAAAAAAAAAAAAACACCCTACAATCGACATAACAATAAAAAAAAGAAACGCTGGTGCCTGGTGGCACAAATAAAAAAAAAATAAAGAACAATTAAAAAAATAAATTCATCAATAAAAGCTTTACAATGAACAATCGGCAGAACAATAAAAAAAATAAATTCATCAAAAAAATACAGAACAATTAAAATGGTGTACAACAAAGTCGTCGTGGAAAAAGTTAAAAGAATAAAAAAGAACAGACTACAGAAAAAAGGACAACCAACACATGCTCTACCTCCTTGCTGCCTCCCAAAAAATCCACTTACAAATTTACCAGGCAGGATCAATAATATATAATTAATTAATTAAAAATTGACTTAAATAATTATTTTTGTATTTGTTGGTTTGCTTTGGGCTTGTATGATTGATAAGTCCTTTTCTATTCTGTCAATTGCATACTTGTACACAACCCCCTCTCTGGGCCTCCGGCTGGTGGTACAAATAAAAAAATAAATTCATCAATAAAAAACTCTACAATGGACAATCAACAGAACAATAAAAAAAATATCAAAAAAATACAGAACAATTAAAAAAATTAAATTGATACAAAAACAGACAGAACGATGATCGAGTATCTCAACCAAGCCAGGGAGAGTGGTCAGCCAAGAAATCTGACACCAAAAAATCAATAAAAAAAAAGAAAATAAATTTTACCAATCGAGAGCCAAGAGCTGAGAGGGAGAGTGGGTGATGCCGGCCGGAATTTGGAAGACGATTGGAGAGCTGGAGAGGAGCCGACAGTCGATGGCTGAGCAGTTGAGATTGAGCTTGAGACAGAGAGAGTCTCGGCAATGCCGGCAAGTGGCGAGTTTGGTGACGCCGATGAGTGTGGACTGTAGCCTCTGGTGACGGTGAGAGGCAAGAGGAGCACTGAGAGAGTGAGAGGAGCACGATGCTGCACTGAGAGATGAGAGTGAGAGTTTAGGGTAAGGGTTGAAAAAAAAAAATTCAAAATGTTTTTTAGTGTTTTAGTGTGGGCTGTTGGATTGGTTTTGATCTAATGGCCTATACTCTATCTATCTATCTATTATTATATATTTTTATATTTAACTGGATCTGGACCTTTACCGGATCGGATCAAGGTGGTTCCTTATCCGGTCCACTATAACCAGATATAATACTTAATGGGTCAGATATATAAAACGGACCGGATCTCTACTGTTCCAGAATTGTTTAAGCGGATTCGGACTCAGATGGATACTGAATTTTTACCGGATAATTTGTAGCCCTACTACACATGCAATACTACGCCCGGGAGAATACTTTTACTTCTACGGGGATACCAAGAAAAAGAAGATTACAGCTACAGTTTATAGAGTCATATACACGAGATAATATATAAAGACCACAAATGCCCACAAATACCCTTTTATGTATACTTCTACAATTTGCAATAGCATGCATGCCATAAAAAATGGCTTCAACCGTGGTTGGTGGAGGCCTAAGTTTACATCGAATATCGGAATTGCTTGAAAGCCATGGTGCTAAAGGAAAATCCTTGAAAATTCTGCTTCATTGGGTCCTTTGCGTGGGAATTATGAGATCCATGGAATTTAATTGGATAATGAGTGATCATGTGCTCTTTTCTTTACTTAAATCATGAGAATTTTGAGCCCCCTTAGTTTAGACGGTTCATTAATAGATCTGTTATTGTCCTGTTTCGGGTTGTTTTGTTTTTTCTCTTTTTAACCTCTCTCTCTCTCTCTCTCTTGCTGGAGCTTTGTCAAATCCATGGTACATCACTGTGGTGTAAATGTCAACCAGATGACTGTTGGTTCAAGCCTATTAAGAGTTCTGAGTTGTTGAATAAGAGTAAGGAGGTTTGTACAAGTTGTTTGAAATTCTGATTCATACATGGAAACTGTTGACTCTTGTGGGGTGTCAATTTGGTTTCTATGTTGACCTTATCTCCACTGTATGTGAAGCCCTTTAACATGTAGGGATATACTTGTTGGTCGTGATTGTGAGGATTCCGTTTTCAAAATTTTTCTCATTGAAGGCTTCTTAGGGGGAAACTGAGATGCTCACTTGAAGGAGAATGACAACTTTTTTTTTTTTAATGAATAATGGAAAGCTTTATTTCTCCCATTTTAAGAGTCAACTTTGGGTTGGAAGGGTTGAAGATATTGCAAGAATGTTGGTGAAATATACGTGGATATGCCATGACAAAGAACGTGGTCCAGTAACTTTACAAGGGCAAACCATATCGTTCTTGAATTGAACACATTAGCATGTTGATGTGTAAGATGGTCCTTTCATTTTTAACTTTCTCATTGGATTTGATATTTAATCACAAGCAGAATGAACAACTTGTAGGAAACTAGCAAGCGGTGTGAAAAGTCATTCTAGAGTCTCATAATTCCTTAATCCTGAGTAGGAATCATAAGTGACATCTGCTGGGTAGGTTCTTGGATATTTTGTTTATTATTGATTTGCTATGTCAACATCTATCATTTTCTGGGTAGAAAAGCATACCGTGATCTCTGAAGGAACCTATTTTTTAATGCTTGTGTGCTTACTTATAGGGAAACCATATAACAGTCTAGACGCTTCTGTTAGAACTTGATAATTTGTTTTATAAAATATGATGTGTTAATTTATATATTTGGATGGAAAAAAAAATACCTGCAGTTTTTATATCATATATGATGGGTACTTTATTGAATTCAATAATACAATTTCAGAATACCATTTTGAAAAGGAAAAGCCTTTAAATCAGACATGGATTAATCTTTGGATTGTTAGACTAGAAAAAAAATCCTTTCTGATATTGTATATCATGTATAGTTTCGTTTTGAATGGTTTTGTTTCTTTTAAGATCCTTAAATCAGAAATTAAATACTGAAGTTTGGTTAGGATTTAATGTGCAGTTTTGGAAATCCTCTCTTCAGACTCGGTTGTGAGTTTGATTCATGAAATCATGCATTCTTCCCTGAAGAAAAACTTCAAATTGTTCTGCACTCTGTGCATTTGTGAGTTTGTTGTGTAGTCTTTTTTTCTGTATCCCTCTGAATAATACTCTAAACTCTGATGTCTTGCAACAGTTTCAAAAGCCCAAATTTCAGCACCACCAGGCTTTACAATTCCAAGTAGATTACCTCCTCCAGGCTTCTCCTTTAAAGAGAGAATAAACCAGCCCTTTGAAGCTACTTCTGGTTTGTCTCTCTGCTCTCTTATTTCTGTTATCACAGTTTTTGGCTTTTAGTTTTGCCCATTTATTTATTTATTTTAGCTGCAGGGAATCATTTACTTGAAAGTTCCATGCTGAGAAATCAGTATCAGGCACCGTCAACTGGAAATATTGGCAGCATAGGGGATGTTGAATTTATTGATCCTGCAATTTTGGCAGTTGGTAAAGGGAGTCTGCCTAACGGGATGAATAGTTCGGGCCTAGATAGCAGATTGAGTTTTACTCCACAGCGTAGTCCTGAAAATGATGCAAGGCTTAAGCTATTGATGCAACAATCCATCACTGCACCTCAGAATATGAGATTTTCTGATAATTTTTGGGATAGGTCTTCTCTGAGTGATGCTTATCATATACCGTCAAGACTTTTGGATCAATCCCAAGCCAGTAACCTGTCTGCATTTGCTCAGTTCTCCCAACAACAGTCCAGAAATGCTTACATTTCAAATGGTCACTGGGATGTTTGGAATGAGGTCCAGACTGGAAGTCACGCAGGTATGGCAGAGCTCCTGAGGAATGAAAGACTAGGATTCAGCAGTTTTTTCCCTGGTTACGAGGATCTAAAGCATAGGTCGCCTAGCTCAGGTGATCTGTACAGAGCATTTGGGATGTGATCTATGGTCGAGATGAAACATCTCGTTTACTTGCTTGGCAATTTGAGGTGTGATCTATTGGTTGAGATGAAACCTCTCTTGCGCTTCCGCTTGCTTGGTTGAGATGAAACCTCTCTTTCGCTTGCTTGGCAATTGTTTTGGACAGAGCAACAGATGTGACCATGCACATAACAACAATCTCTGCTCTGGAGGATGGAATGTGTTCTCTGTTATGGGTTTGATTGGAGAAGGATCAATGATTGTTGTTCACTTGGGTTTCTGGATATTAGCTGGTAAGAAACTTTTTGTCTGTTCTGTTTTGGGATAAAGTGGTGTTCAATATTTTATTAGAAAGATGAGCTGTTTCATTTGGTAGAATTTTTTTGTCCTTCAGGCATGCAAAGGAGACTCAACATTTAATGTGTCCAACTTGAGTGATGTACAGGGCCAAAAATCAAAAGATTGGATGAATGCAACCATATCTGACCATGTTCTTTTAGACGGGGAAAGAGTGCCTATGCTAGTTGCACGAAATCTACAGATCAGATGGTAAAAATTTCTGCTCTTGCTAACTATTTGGCCTTTCTTAGGTGTTTGCAGTCAGTGGTGGGTTCCAGTTCATTGTAATTGGACTCGAGGCAATTTTAGGATGTGCTCAGTCAGTGGTGAGGCCTTGAGCTTGACTCAAGGTGCTTCATTACATATTCTATTTTGGCAGCATTTTTATGCTCCTTTATTTCTTCTTTTTATGGGCAGGTAAAGCTGTAATGGGAACCATGACCTAAAGGTCCGTTGTTTGGAATGCTGTTCAATTGAGGTACAGATCTACCCTCCGGAGAGGTTGGTAAGAGTAAAAACCTGGGTTTTGCAGTCTTCTAGCTGGAGATTCTGTTTATTGTTCATCGTTCAGAAAATTGTTTGGATTGAATATTGAATTGGAAGAAATTAGCTGAAATGTTCATTGTACCGTTTGTTGATTTGCCTTGAAAGACAACTTGAGCAGAGGTGCAGAGAGTTTTGTAGTGAGAGTTTTTGCTCCTTTTTATCTATAGAATGGAATGGGGTTTTTAAGGCTAAGACTGTTTCTGTGATTAATTACTTCTATTTGTGGTTAAATAGTCGATAGGGTCAGCATAGTGGGGTTACGAAGAATTTTGCTGTCTTTGACAAGAAAGTTGGGGCAACTCTGCGGTTGCATCACTACAGTATGGATGGTCACAGCCGCAGTTCTTTTCTAGATGTGGAGGCTGTATCACCTGTAATGCTCTATCCATGTGGATTCTTCTAAGCTTATGTGTTGTACCAATTTGTACTAGTCAGTTGTGAGAACCAGGCCACATGGATTATTTGGATTGTTTGAACATGTTCAACAACTACAACCCTAAAACATCCTCTTTATTAGCGGTGCCATCTCAAATAACCATCTTGAGGACACCCAACCACTATCATTCTCTTTTGTGGCTAGACCCCAGCGTCGTTTTGCATACATTGTGGCATCCTAACACAGTTTTCACCAGAGGAAATGGTTAACAGAAAGAACTTGTGGTTCTTAACAACTCCAAAAAAAGAAAAATAATACCCTTTCTTTGCCGATGAAACATTTGGGGGAGCATATTGTTAGATTTGGTACTTTTATCTTTTCTTGTAGAAGTCATTATTGGTTGATGTACCAGTTCCTCTCCGAAGCACATATGCATCTGGAACATGGGAAATGATTCTGATTTTAATGAGGGTCTAATGGGAGTTCCCTTTCATAACTGTCTCCACTCGGCTCGTGTACCCAATTTTGCAATTCTGACGGGCTCAGAGTTGTGCCTCGCATGAGGGTGTCTTCATAAGTGCTGTCAAGAAGCTGAACTCTGGATTAGGCTTTGCTCCACTGTTAAGGCTTTCTACGGTTGAGCACGGCAAGGTGTACTTAAGCTAAGGCTGTAACCCTGAGCCCATTTAAGCTCTAAATTTGTAAGTTCACCAAGCCCATGATTCAAAGCTTGCAAGCCAACATCATTAAAATTAAGAGGGATTACTTACGGCTGGTATTTGGTGCCCCCTCCTAGAGTGCCCTTAACCTGTCCCCCTGCATGCAGAGGGGCACCAAATCCCAGCCGCAACTCGCTCATCACCAATTAGGGATTTCAAACCTTCGTTCCTGGATACTCTTCAGCCATTGGTATCTGATCTTCGAACTTGATAGAAACGTGCATTCTTTTCAGGGATTATCGTTTTTTTTTTCTTCTGTTTTGGTAGGTTTAGATTGGCCATGCCTCCCTACATGTCTAAATTGGACTTGGACGTGTAAGGGAGGGATGTACATGGCTTATCACAGAAAACTCCCTTTCCCAAGTAAAAAGCTAGGGGTGTCAATTGGGCCGGGTTGGGTCGGGTTAGGGCTAACCCTAGCCCAGCCTGAAAAATGTACTGACCCAAGCCTGGCCCGGCCCAAGCCCGAATTCAGTTCAAAATAGCGAGCCAGAGCCCAGCCCGGAATTAAACTGTGGGCTTTGGGCTGGGTTCTGGCAGCCCAAAGTGATTAACTATAAGCTTGCTCAAAACAGTAAATTTACTTCCTTTTGAAAACCACGTGTCATGTTATTATTAAAAAAAAATGTGAAGCCATTTTGAATATATATATATATATATATATATATATATATATATATATATATATAGATACACACACACACACAACTCTACAAGAGTTCGGGCAGGGCTGGGTACTGTGGGCTGGGCTAAGGCCTGTCCAAGTCCAGTCTGAAAATCATTTTGGGTTTAAAACTTGGGCCCGAGCCCAGCCCGACCTTTTTTCGGGTCAGACTCGGGTATCGAGCCAGCCCAGTTCAATTGACAGCCCTATAAAAAGCCCAATCAAGAGGTTAGATATTGTGATG
>JAOXJP010018284.1:0-17430 GCA_025762735.1 Platanus orientalis | reverse complement strand
GAATGGAGGCAAATGATACAATTCATCGTCTTCCTGTCTGTAACCTTTGTATAGAATGGGGCAAATGATACAAATCAAACTCTTTCAGCCTGTAACCTTTTGTCTATAATGGGGGCACAAGATACAGCTCAATGTCTCTCTATCTGTAACTTTTTATCCAAAATGAAGCCAAAGGATAAAATTCAAACTCATTCTGTCTGTAACCTTTGTCCTGAATGGGGCCAATTGATACAATTCAAATTCTCTTTGTCTGTAACCATTTGACCAAATGGGGGCAAGGGATACAATTCAAATTTTCTGTATGTAACCTTTTTCCAGAATGGGGAAAAAGAATACAATTTAAACTCTCTCTATCTATAACCTTTTGATCAGAATGGAGGCAAGGGACACAATTCAAACTCTCTCTATCTGTAACTTTTGACCAGAATGGGAGCAAGGGATACAATTCAAACTCTTTCTCTCTGTAACCTTTGTCCAGAATAGGGGCATAGGATACAATTGAAACACTTTCTATTTCTAACCTTTTGTTCAGAATTAGAGCAAAGGATACAATTTCCTACTCTTTCTGCTTGTAACCTTTTTTCCAGAATGGGGGCAAGGGATACAAATCAAATTCTCTGTGTTTGTAACATTTTTTCCAGAATGGGGGTAAGGAATACAATTCAAACTCTCTGTATCTGTAACCTTTTGTACAGAATGGGGGCAAATGATATAATTCAAACTTTCTTTTAATAACCTTTGTACAAAATGGGGCAAAGGTATAATCAAACTCTTTCAGTCTGTAACCTTTCATCCAGAATGAGGGTAGAAAATGCAATTCAAAGGCAATCAATCTGTAACCTTTTGTCCAAAATGAAGCCAAAGGATATAATTTAAATTCTTTCTGTTTATAACCTTTGTCTAGAATGGCAGCAAGTGACACAATTCAAGTTCTCTCTGTCTGTAATCTTTTGTCTAGATTGGCAAAAGGGGTATAATTTAAACTTTTTTAGTTTATAACCTTTTACCCATAATGGGTGTAAAAAATACAACTCAAACTCTCTATATCAGCAAACTTCTATCCAAAATAGGGGCAAAGGATATAATTCAAATTCTTTCTGTCTGTAACCTTTGTCTAAAATGGTGGCATGATATATAAATCAAATTATCTCTATCTGTAACCTTTTGTCCAAAATGAGGGCAAAGGATACAATTCAAACTCTTTATGTCTATAACCTATATCCAGAATATGGGAAAGTGATACAATTCAAATTCTCTCTTTCTGTAACCTTTTGAGTAGAATGGGGTCAAAGGAAATAATTTATACTCGTAATGTCTGTAACTTATACCTAGAATATGGGAAAGGGATACTATTCAAATTCTTTCTTTTTGTATCCTCTTGAGCAGAATGAGGTCAAGGGATACAATTCAAACTCTCTCTGCCTGTAACCTTTGTCTAGAATGGGGGAAAAGGATACAATTTAAACTCTTTCTATTTGTAACCTTTTTTCCAGAATGGGAGCACAGGATACAATTCAAACTCTTTATATTTATAACCTTTTTTCCAGAATGGGGGCAAGGGATATAGATCAATTCACTCTATCTGTATCCTTTTGACCAGAATGGGGGCAAGGGATATAATTCAAACTCTTTCAATTTGTAACTTTTTATCCATAATGGGGCAAAATATGTAACTCAAACTCTCTATATTTGTAACCTTTTATCCATAATGGGGGCAAAAGATACAACTCAAACTCTCTATATCTGCAACCTTTTGTCCAAAATTGGGGCAAAGGATACAATTCAAACTCTTTCTATTAATTAGCTTTGTCTAGAATGGGGACAAAGGATACACATCAAACCCTTTTTGCTTATAACATTTTATCCAAAATTGGGGCAAGGGACACAAATCAAATTCTCTTTATTTGTAACCTTTTATCCAGAACGGGGGTAAAGTACACAATTTAAACTTTCTCTCTATAATGTTTGTACAGAATGATGACAAGGGATACAGATAAAATTCACTCTGTCTGTAACCTTTTGTCTAAAATGAGGGCAAGGAATATAATTCAAACTCTTTCGGTCTGTAACCTTTTATCCATAATGGGGGAAAAAGATGCAACTTGAACTCTTGATATCTGTAACCCTTTATCCAAAATTGGGGCAAAGGATACAATTCAAACTCTTTCTGTCAGTAACCTTTTTCCAAAATGGGGACAAAGGTTACAAATCAAACCCTTTTTGCTTGTAACCTTTTATCCAAAATGGGGGTAAAGTACACAATTCAAACTATTTCTGTTTGTAACGTTTGTCTAGAATGATAGCAAGGCACACAAATCAAATTCTCCCTATGTGTAACCTTTTGTCCAGAATGGGAGCAAGGGTTACAATTCAAACTTTTTCAGTCTGTAACCTTTTATCTAGAATGCGGGTAAAAACACAACTCAAACTTTCTCTATTTGTAGCCTATTATCCAAAATGGGGGTAAAGGATACAATTCAAACTCTATCAGTAACCTTTTCCAGAATGGGGGCAAGTAATTCAATTCAAATTTTTTGTTTGTAACCTTTGTATGGAATGGGTCAAAAGATACAATTGAAACTCTTTCTATTTGTGACCTTTTATCCAGAATGGGAGCAAAGGATACAATTCAAACTCTTTTTGCTTGTAACCTTTTTTCCAGAATGGGGGCAAGGGACACAAACCAAATTTTATTTGTTTGTAACCTTTTGTCGAGAATGGGGGCAAATGATATAATTCAAACTCTTTTTTTTTCTGTAACCTTTATACATAATGGGGCAAAAGATACAAATCAAACTCTTTTAGTCTCTAACCATTTATCCAGAATGGGGGTAAAAGAAACAACTCAAATTTTCTCTATCTATAACCTTTTGTTCACAACGAATCAAAAGAATACTATTCAAACTCTTTTTGTTTGTAACCTCTTTCCAGAATGGGGGCAAAAGATACAATTCAAATTCTTTTTATTTATAACCTTTTGTCTGGGAGCAAAGGATACAATTCAACCTCTTTTTGGTTGTAACCTTTTTTTTCAGAATGGGGGCAAGGGATACAAATCATATTTTCTTTGTTTATAACCTTTTACCTAGAGTGGGGGCAAAGGATATAACTCGAACTCTTTCTGTCTGTAACATTTTTACATAATGGGGCAAAGGATACAAATAAACCACTTTCAACCTATAACTTTTTATCCAGAATGGGGGCAGAAGATACAACTCAATGTCTCTCTATCTGTAACCTTTTGTCCAAAATGAAGTCGAAGGATATAATTCAAACTCTTTCTGTATGTAACCTTTATCCAAAATGGGAGCAAGTGATGCAATTCAAATTCTCTCTATCCATAATCTTTTGACCAGAATGAGGGCAAGGGATACAATTTAAACTATTTTTGTCTGTAAACATTTTCCAGACTGGGGGTAAGGAATATAATTCAAGCTCTCTCTATTTGTAACCTTTTGTCTAGAATGAGGACAAAGGATACAATTTAAACTCTTCCTGTCTGTAACCTTTGTATAGAATGGGGCAAATGATACAAATCAAACTCTTTCAGACTGTAGCCTTTTTCCATAATGGGGGCAAAAGATACAACTCAAAGTCTCTATCTATAACTTTTTGTCTAAATTGAAGCCAAAGGATAAAATTAAACTCTTTTTGTTTGTAACCTTTGTCCAGAATGGGGGCAAGTGATACAATTCAAATGCTCTCTATCTGTAACCTTTTGACCAGAATGGGGGCAAGGAATACAATTCAAATTTTTTTTATCTATAACCTTTTTCAAAAATGGGGGCAAGAAATATAATTCAAATTCTCTCTGTTTGTAACCTGTTGTCCAGAATGGGGGTAAGGAATACAATTCAAACTCTCTCTATCTGTAACCTTTTGTCCAGAATGAGGGCAAATGATACAATTCAAACTCTTTCTGTCTGTAACCTTTGTACAGAATAGGGCAAAGTATACAAATCAAACTCTTTCATTCTATAACCTTTAGTCCATAGTGGGGGCAAAAGATACAACTCAAAGTCTCTCTATCTAGAACCTTTTAACCAAAATAAAGCCAAAGGATAAAATTCAAACTTTTTCTATCGGTAAACTTTGTCCAAAATTGGGGCAAGTGATACAATTGAAATTCTCTATCTATTACCTTTTGACCAGAATGGGGGTAAGGGATACAATTCAAATTCTTTCTATTTGTAACCTTTTATCCAGAATGGGGCAAAGCATACAATTAAAATTCTCTCTATCCATAATCTTTTGACCAGAATGAGGGCAAGGTATACAATTCAAACTATTTTTGTCCATAAACGTTTTCTAGGAGGGGGCTAAGGAATATAATTCAAGATCTCCCTATCTGTAACCTTTTGTCTAAAATGAGGGCAAATGATACAATTCAAACTCTTCTTGTCTGTAACCTTTGTACAGAATGGGGCAAAGAATACAAATCAAACTCTTTCAGCCTGTATCCTTTTTTCGTAATGGGGGCAAAAGATACAACTCAAAGTCTCTATCTACAACCTTTTGTCCAAAATGAAGCCAAAGGATAAAATTAAAACTCTTTCTGTTTGTAACCTTTGTCCAGAATGGGGGCAAGTGATACAATTCAGCTCTCTGTCTGTAAACTTTTGACAAGAGTGGGGGCAAGGGATACAATTCAAAATCTTTCTATGTATAACCTTTTTTCAAAATGGGGGCAAGGAATATAATTCAAATTCTCTCTGTTTGTAACCTTTATCCAGAATGGGGGTAAGGAATACAATTCAACCTCTATCTATCTATAACCTTTCATCCAGAATGGAGGCAAAGGCTACAATTCAAACTCTTTCTATCTGTAACCTTTGTACAAAATGGGGCAATGTATACAAATCAAACTCTTTCATTCTATAACCTTTAGTCCATAATGGGGGTAAAAGATACAACTCAAAGTCTCTTTATTTGGAACCTTTTAACCAAAAGAAAGCCAAAGGATAAAATTCAAACTTTTTCTATCGATAACCTTTATCTAGAATTAAGGCAAGTGATACAATTAAAATTCTCTGTCTATTACCTTTTGACCAAAATAGGGGCAAGGGATACAATTCAAACTCTTTCTATTTGTAACATTTTATCCATAATGGGGGCAAATGATACAATTCAAATTCTTTCTATTTGTAACCTTTTTTCCAGAATTGGAGCAAAGGATACAATTCAAACTCTTTTTGTTTGTAACCTATTTTCCAGAACGGGGGCAAGGGATACAAATCAAATTCTCTATGTCTGTAACCTTATTTCTAGAATGGGGGTAAGGAATACAATTCAAACTCATTTTAGCTATAACCTTTTGTGCAGAATGGGGGCAAAGGATACAATTCAAACACTTTCCATTTGTAAACTTTTATCCAAAATCAGAGCAAAGGATACAATTTAAACTCTTTCTGATTGTAACCTTTTTTTAGAATTGGGCAAGGGATACAAATCAAATTCTCTATGTTAGTAACCATTTGTCCAAAACGGGGGTAAGGAATACAATTCAAACTCTCTCTATTTGTAACCTTTTGTGCACAATGGGGGTGAAGTACAATTCAAACTCTTTATGTTAGTAACCTTTGTACAGAATGGGGCAAAGGATATAAATCAAACTCTTTTAGTCTGTAACTTTTTGTCCATAATGAGGAAAGAAAGAGAGTTTAAAGTCAATCAATCTATAACCTTTTGTCCAATATGAAGCCAAAGGATACAAATTCAAACTTTTTATATCTGCAACCTTTGTCCAAAATGGGGGCAAGTGATACAATTCAAATTCTCTCTGTCTGTAACATTTCTTCTAGAATGGGGGCAAGGGATACAATTCAAACTCTTTCAGTCTATAACATTTTTTCTATAATAGGGGAAAAAATACATCTCAAACTCTGTATATTTGTAAACTTTTGTCGAAATTAGGGGAAAGGGAAATAATTTAAATTCTTTCTATCTGTAACCTTTGTCCAAAATGGGGGTAGGATATACAAACAAATTCTCTCTGTCTGTAATCTTTTGTCCAAAATGAGGGCAAAAGATACAAATCAAACTATTTCTATCTGTAACCTCTGTCCATAATAGGGGTAAAGGATACAATTCAAACTTTTAATGTCTATAACCGTTGTCCAGAATGGGGGCAAAGGATACAATTCAAACTCTTTCTATTTGTAACCTTTTATTCAAAATGCGAGCTTAGTATACAATTCGAGCTCTTTCTATTTATAACCTTTTTTTCTAGAATGAGGGCAAGGGATACAGATCAAATTCACTTTGTTTGAAACCTTTTGTCCAGAATGGGGGAAAGGGACATAATTCAAACTCGTTCGGTTTGTAACCTTTTATCCATAATAGGGGCAAAAGAAGCAACTCAAACTTTATATAAGTAACCTTTCATCGAAAATTGGGGTAAAGGATATAATTCAACTCTTTCTGTCTGTAACCTTTATTCAAAATGGGGGCAATGGATACAAATTAAACCCTTTTTATCTATATCATTTTCTCCAAAATTGGGGAACGAAACACAAATCAAATTCTCTCTATCTATAACCTTTTGTCCAGAATGGGGGCAAAGTATACAGTTCAAATTCTTTATGTTTGTAACCTTTGTCCAGAATGACAACAAGGGATAAAAATCAAATTCTCCCTACCTGTAACCTTTTGTGCAAAATGAGGGTAAGGGAATTCAAACTTTTTCAGTCTGTAACCTTTTATCCAGAATGGGACCAAAAAATACAACTTAAACTCCCTTTATCTGTAGCCTTTTGTCCAAAATAGGCGCAAAGTAATATAATTCAACTTTCTTCTGCCTCTTACCTTTGTACAGAATGCGATCAAAGCATATAATTGAAACTCCTTCTATCTATTACCTTTTGTCTAGAATGGGAGTAAAGGCTATAATTCAAACTCTTTCTGCTTGTAACCTTTTTTCCAGAATGGGGGCAAGGGATACAAACCAAAATCTTTTTGTCTGTAACCATTTGTCCAAAATGGGGGTAAAGGATACAATTCAAACTCTTTTTTACTATAACCTTTGTATTAAATGGGGCAAAGGATAAAAATTAAACTCTTTCAGTCTAGAACCATTTTTCCAGAATGGGGGTAAAGGAAACAACTTAAAGTCTCTCTATCTATAACCTTTTGTCCAAAATGAGTCAAAAGAATACTATTTAAACTCTTTTTGTCTGTAACCTTTTTCTAGAATGGGGGCAAGTGATACAATACAAAACTCTTTCTATTTGTAAACTTTGCCAGAATGAGGGAAAATGATATAATTCAAACTCTTTCTATTTGTAACCTTTTGTCTAGAATGGGGACAAAGGATATAATACAAAGTATTTCTGCTTGTAACCTCTTTTTTTCATAATAGGGGCAAGGGATACAAATCAAATTTTCTCTATCTATAACCTTTTATCCATAATGGAGGTAAGAATACAATTCAAACTCTCTCTATCTGTAACCTTTTATCCAGAATGGGGGTGAAGGATTCAAGTCAAACTTGTTCTGTCTTTCACCTTCGTACATAATGGGGCAAATGATACAAATAAACCTCTTTCCGTCTATAACATTTTGTCCAGAATGAGGGCAAAAGATATAACTCAAAGTCTCCTTATCTGTAACCTTTCATCCAAAATAAAGCCAAAGGATTCAATTCAAACTCTTTCTGTCTGTAACCTTTGTCTAGACTGGGGGGGTAAGTGATATAATTCAAACTCTTTGTCTATAACCTTTTTCTAGAATGGGGGTAAGGAATACAATTCAAATTCTCCCTATCTGTAACCTTTTGTCTAGAATGGGGGCAAAGGATACAATTCAAACTCTTTTTGTCTGTAAACTTTATACAGAATGGGGCAAAGGATACAAATCAAACTTTCAGTTTGTAACCTTTTATCCATAATGGGGGTAAAAGATACAACTCAAAGTCTCTATCTATAATCTTTTGTCCAAAATGAAGCCAAGGGATAAAATTCAAACTTTTTCTCTCGACAGCCGTTATCCAGAATAGAGACAAGTGATACAATTCAAATTCTCTCTGTCTGTAACCTTTTGACTAGAATGGGGGCAAGGGACACAATTCAAACTCTTTTTCTCTATAACGTTTGTCCAGAATGGGGGTAGAGGATACAATTCAAATTTTTTCCATTTGTAACCTTTTGTCTAGAATGGGGGCAAAGGATACAATTCAAATTCTTTTCTATTTGTAACCTTTTGTCCAGAATTAGAGCAAAGGATACAATTCAAACTCTTTCTGCTTGTAAACTTTTTTCTAGAATAGGGGCAAGGGATACCAATCAAATTTTCTATGTCTGTAACCTTATGTCCAAGACAGGGGTAAGGAATATAATTCAAACTCCCTCTATTTGTAACCTTTTGTGTAGAATGGGGCAAATGATATAATTCAAACTCTTTCTGTCTATACCTTTTTGTCCAGAATGGGGGTAAAGCATACATTTCAAATTCTTTCTATTTGTAATCTTTTATCTAGAATTTGAGCAAAGGATACAATTCAAATTATTTCTACTTGTAACTTTTTTTCCAGAACGGGGGCAAGGGATATAAATCAAATTCTCTATGTTTATAACCTTTTATCCAGAATGGAGGTAAAGAATATAATTCAAACTCCCTTTATCTGTAACCTTTTGTATAGAATGGGGCAAAGGATACAGTTCAAACTTTTTCTGTCTGTAACCTTTGTCCAAAATGGAGGTAAAGGATACAATTCAAACTCTTTCTATTTGTAAGCTTTTGTCCAGAAGTATAGCAAAGGATACAATTCAAACTCTTTCTGCTTGTAACCTCTTTTCGAGAATAGGGCTAAGGATACAAATCAAATTCTCTATGTCAATAACCGCTTGTCCAGAATGGGGGTAAGGAATACAATCCTAACTCTCTCTATCTGTAACCTTTTATGTAGAATGGAGGGATAGGATATAATTCAAATTCATTCTTTTAGTAACATTTGTACAGAATGGGGCAAAGGATATAATTCAAATTCTTTCTGTTAGTAACCTTTGAATAGAATGGGACAAAGGATATAAATCAAACTCTTTTAGTCTATAACATTTTCTAGAATTGGGGCAAAGATACAATTCAAACTCTTTTTATTTGTAACTTTTTGTCTACAATGGGAGTAAATGATATAATTTAAACTCTTTCTGCATGTAACCTTTTATTTAGAATGGGGGCAAGGGATACAAATCAAATTTTCTCTGTCTATAACCTTTTATCCAGAGTGGGGGCAAAGGATATAAT
The DNA here is from genome assembly GCA_025762735.1 of Platanus orientalis. NCBI lineage: Eukaryota > Viridiplantae > Streptophyta > Magnoliopsida > Proteales > Platanaceae > Platanus > Platanus orientalis. The sequence goes on along the minus strand of JAOXJP010018284.1, from coordinate 8,190 downwards.
TCAAACTCTTTCTGTTTGTAACCTTTGTACATAACAGGGCAGATGATACAAATAAACCTCTTTCAGTGTATACCTTTTTATCCAGAATGAGGGCAAAAGATACAACTCAAAGTCTCTCTATCTGTAACATTTTTATCCAAAATGAAGGCAAGGGATACAATTCAAACTCTTTCTGTCTGTAACCTTTGTCCATAATGGGGGCAAGTACTACAATTCAAATTCTCTCTATCCATAACCTTTTAACCAAAATGGGGGCAAGGGATACAATTCAAACTATTTCTGTCCGTAACCTTTTTCCATAATGGTGGTAAAGAAGGGCAAAGGATACAATTCAAACTCTTATCTATAACCTTAGTATAGAATGGGACAAAGAATACAAATCAAACTCTTTTAGCCTGTAACCTTTTGTCTATAATGGGGGCAAAAGATACAACTCAAAGTCTCTCTATCTATAACCTTTTGTCCAAAATGAAGTCAAAAGAATAAATTCAAACTCATTTTGTCTGAAACCTTTGTCCAAAATGGAGGTAAGTGATACAATTCAAATTCTTTGTCCATAACCTTTTGACCAAAATAGGGGCATGGGATACAATTCAAACTTTCTATCTGTAACCTTTTTCCAGAATGGGGAAAGGAATACAATTCAGACACTCTCTATCTGTAACCTTTTGACCGGAATGGGGGCAAGGGATACAATTCAAACTCTTTTTCTCTATAACCTTTGTCCAAAATGGGGGCAAATGATACAATTCAAATACTTTCTATTTGTAACCTTTTGTCTAGAATTGGAGCAAAGGATACAATTTCCCACTCTTTCTACTTGTAACCTTTTTTCCAGAATGGGTCAAGGGATACAAATCAAATTCTCTTTGTCTGTAACCTTTTGTCCAGAATGGGGGTAAAGAATACAATTCAAACTCTCTTTATTTGAAACCTTTTGTGCAAAATGGGGGCAAATGATATAATTCAAACTCTTTCTGTTAGTAACTTTTGTACAGAATGGGGCAAAGGTATAATCAAACTCTTTCTATCTATAACCTTTTGTCCAGAATGAGGATAGAAAATGCAATTTGAAGCTAATCAATCTGTAACCTTTTGTCCAAAATGAAGTCAAAGGATGTTATTCAAATTCTTTCTATCTGTAACCTTAGTCTAGAATGGCGACAAGTGACATAATTCATATTCTCTCTATCTGTAACCTTTTGTCCAGAGTGGGCGCAAGAGATATAATTCAAACTTTTTTAGTTTATAACCTTTTGTCCATAATGGGGTTAAAAAATACATCTCAAACTCTCTACATCTATAAACTTTTGTCCAAAATGGGGGCAAAGGATTCAAATCCTTTTTGTCTATAACCATTGTCTAAAATGGTGGCAAGATATATAAATTAAATTCTCTCTATCGTAACCTTTTCTCCAGAATGACGGCAAAGGATACAATTCAAACTCTTTATGTCTGTAACCTATATCCAGAATATGGGAAAGTGATACAATTCAAATTCTCTTTCTATAACCTTTTGAGCAGAATGGGGTTAAAGGATACAATTTAAACTCTTAATGTCTGTAACCTATAACCAGAATGTGGGAAAGTGATACAATTCAAATTCTCTTTTTGTAACCTTTTGAGCAAATGAGGTCAAGGGATACATTTCAAACTCTCTCTATCCATAACCTTTTGTCCAGAGTGGGGGCAAGGGATATAATTCAAACTTTTTTAGTCTATAACCTTTTATCCATAATGGGGGTAAAAAATACATCTCAAACTCTCTATATCTATAAACATTTATCCAAAATGGGGGGAAAAGGATATAATTCAAATTCTTTCTGTCTATAACGTTTGTCTAAAATGGTGGCAAGATATATAAATCAAATTCTCTCTCTGTAACCTTTTATCTAGAATGAGGGCAAAGGATACAATTCAAACTCTTTTTGTCTGTAACCTATATCCAGAATGTGGCAAAGTGATACAATTCAAATTCTCTCTTTCTGTAAGCTTTTGAGTAGAATGGGGTTCAAGGATACAATTTAAACTCTTAATGTCTATAACCTGTACCCAGAATGTGGGAAAGTGATACAATTCAAATTCTCTCTTTTTGTAACCTTTTGAGCAGAATGAGGTAAAGGGATACAATTCAAACTCTCTCTGTCTATAACCTTTGTCCAGAATGGGGGCAAAAGATACAATTTAAACTCTTTCTATTTGTAACCTTTTTTCCAGAATGGGAGCACAGGATAAAATTCAAACTCTTTCTATTTGTAACCTTTTTTCTAGAATGGGTGCAAGGGATACAGATCAAATTCACTCTGTCTGTATCCTTTTGTCCAGAATGGGGGCAAGGGGTACAATTCAAACTCTTTCAGTCTGTAACCTTTTATCCGTAATGGGGGCAAAAGATGATACTCAAACTCTCTATATTTGTAAACTTTTGTCCAAATTTGGGGGAAAGGATATAATTCAAACTCTTTTTGTCAGTAACCTTTGTCCAGAATGGGGACAAAGGATACAAATCAAACCCTTTTTGTATGCAACATTTGATCCAAAATTGGGGCAAGGGACACAAATCAAATTCTCGTTATTTGTAACCTTTTATCTAGAACAGGGGTAAAGTACATAATTCACACTCTTTCTCTCTATAACGTTTGTCCAGAATGACGGTAAGGGATATATATCAAATTCACTCTGTCTAAAACCCTCTGTCCAGAATGGGGGCAAGGAATATAATTCAAACTTTTTCGGTCTGTAACCTTTTATCCATAATGGAGGAAAAGATACAACTCAAACTGTCTATCTCTAACCCTTTGTCCAAAATTACGGCAAAGGATATAATTCAATCTCTTTCTATCAATAACCTTTGTCCAGAATGGGCACAAAGGATATAAATTAAACCCTTTTTGTTTGTAACATTTTATCCAATATTAGGGCAAGGGACACAAATCACATTCTCTCTATTTGTAACCTTTTGTCTAGTACTGGAGTAAAGTATACAATTCAAACTCTTTTTGTTTGTAACGGTTGTCCAGAATGACTGCAAGGCATACAAATCAAATTCTCTATACCTGTAACCTTTTGTCCAGAATGGGGGCAAGGGTTATAATTCAAACTTTTTTAGTTTGTAACCTTTTCTAGAATGGGGGCAAGCAATACAATTTAAATTTTTTCTTTCTATAACCTTTTTACATAATGGGGCAAAGGATATAATTGAAACTCTTTCTATTTGTAACCTTTTGTCTACAATGGGAGCAAAGGATACAATTCAAATTCTTTATGCTTGTAACCTTTTTTCTAGAATGGGGGCAAGGGATACAAACCAAATTTTTTTTGTCCGTAACCTTCTGTCCAAAATGGGGGCAAAGCATATAATTCAAACTCTTTCTTTCTGCAACCTTTATACAGAATGAGGCAAAGGATAGAAATCAAACTCTTTCAGTCTCTAACCTTTTGTCTAGAATGGGGGCAAAATAAACAATTCAAAGTTTCTCTATTTGTAACCTTTTGTCCAAAATGAAACAAAAGGATACTGTTCAAACTATTTCTATCTGTAACTTTTTTCAAGAATAAGGGAAAGACATATAATTTAAACTCTTTCTCTCCTTAAACTTTGCTAGAATAGGGGCAAAGGATAGAATTAAAACTCTTTTTATTTGTAACCTTTTATCTAGAATGGGAGCAAAGTATATAATTCAAACTCTTTCTGCTTGTAACCTTTTTTTCAGAATGGGGGCAAGGGATACAAATCAAATTTTCTCCATCTATACCCTTTTATCCAAAGTGGGGGCAAAGGATATTATTCAAACTCTTTCTGTCTGTAACCTTTTTACATAATGGGGCCAAGGATACAAATAAAACTCTTTCAATCTATAACTTTTTATCCATAACAGGGGTAAAAGATATAACTCAAAGTCTCTCTATTTGTGACCTTTTGTCCAAAAGGAAGTCGAAGGATATAATTCAAACTCTTTCTGTCTGTAACCTTTGTCTAGAATGGGGACAAGTGAATTCAAATTCTCTCTATCCATAATCTTTTGACCAAAATAGGGGCATGGGATACAATTCAAACTATTTTTGTCTGTACCCTATTTCCAGAATGGGGGTAAGGAATACAATTCAAACTCTCTAACTGTAACCTTTTGTCCAGAATGGGGGCAAAGGATATAATTCAAATTCGTCCTATTTGTAACCTTTGTACAGAATGGGGCAAAGGATACAAATCAAACTTTTTCTGCCTGTAACCTTTTGTCTGTAATGGGGGCAAAAGATACAACTCAAAGTCTCTCTATCTGTAACCTTTTGTCCGAAATGAAGCCAAAGGATAAAATTAAAACTCTTTCTATCTGCAGCCTTTGTCCAGAATGGGGGCAAGTGTTACAATTCAAATTCTCTCCGTCCGTAAACTTTTGACCAGAATGGGGGCAAGAAATACAATTCAGAATATTTCTGTCTATAACCTTTTTTCAAAATTAAGGTAAGAGATACAATTCAAATTCTCTCTGTCTGTAAACTTTTGTCTAGAATGGGGGTAAGGAATGCAATTCAAACTCTCTATCTATAACCTTTCATCCAGAATGGGGGCAAAGGTTACTATTCAAACTCTTTTTATCTGTAACCTTTGTACAGAATGGGGCAAAGGATACAAATCAAACTGTTTTAGTTTGTAACCTTTTGTTCATAATGGGGGCAAAAGATACAACTCAAAGTCTCTCCATCTGGAAGCTTTTATCCAAAATAAAATCAAAGGATAAAATTCAAACTTTTTTTATTAGTAACCTTTGTCTAGATAGGAGGCAACTGATATAATTGAAATTCTCTCTATCCATAACCTTTTGACCAGAATGGGGGCAAGGGATACAATTCAAAATCTTTCTCTCTGTAACCTTTGTCCAGAATAGGGGCAAAGGATATAATTCAAATTATTTCTATTTGTAATCTTTTGTCTAGAATTGGAGCAAATGATACAATTCAAGCTCTTTCTGCTTGTAACCTATTTTCCAGAACAGGGACGAGGGATACAAATCAAATTCTCTATGTTTGTAACCTTATTTCGAGAATGGGGGTAAGGAATACAATTCAAACTTATTTTATCTATAACCTTTTGTGCAGAATAGGGGTAAACGATACAATTCAAACTCTTCCCATTTGTAAACTTTTGTCCAAAATTAAAGCAAAGGATACATTTTAAACTCATCTGATTGTAACCTTTTTTCTAGAATTGGGCAAGGGATACAAATCAAATTATCTATGTCAGTAACCATTTGTCCAGAATGGGAGTAAGGAATACAATTAAAACACTATCTGTATCCGTTTGTGCACAATGGGGGTAAAGGATACAATTCAAACTCTTTCTGTTAGTAACCTTTGTACAGAATGGGGCAAAGGATATAAATCAAACTCTTTTAGTTTGTAACTTTTTGTCTAGAATGAGGACATGAAATATAATTTAAAGTCAATCAATTTGTAACCTTTTGTCCAATATGAAGCCAAAGGATACAATTCAAACTTTTTCTATCTATAACCTTTGTCCGGAATGGGGGAAGTGATACAATTCAAATTCTCTCTATCTATAACATTTTTTCTAGAATGGGGGCAAGGGATACAATTCAAACTCTTTCAGTTTATACACTTTTATCTATAATGGGGCGAAAAATACATCTCAAACTCTGTATATCTGTAACCTTTTATCCAAAATGGGGGAAGGGGATATAATTCAAATTCTTTCTATCTGTAATCTTTGTCCGAAATGGGGGCAAGATATACAAACCAATTCTCTCTATCTATAATCTCTTGTTCATAATGGGGGCAAAGTATACAGTTCAAATTCTTTATGTCTATAACCTTTATCCAGAATAACGACAAGGGATACAAATCCAATTCTCTCTTTATCTACAGCCTTTTGTCCAAATTGGGGGCAAAACTTTTTTCTGTCTATTACCTTTGTACAGAATGGGGTCAAAGCATATAATTGAAACTCTTTATATCCATAACCTTTTATCCAGAATGGGAGCAAATGATACAATTCAAACTCTTTATGCTTGTAACCTTTTTTCAGAATGGGGGCAAGGGATAGAAACCAAATTCTCTCCATTTGTAACCTTTTATGCAAAATAGGGGCAAAAGATACAATTCAAACTCTTTCTTTCTATAACCTTTGTACTAAATGGGGAAATGATAAAAATTAAACTCTTTCAGTCTGTAACCTTTTGTCCAAAATGGGGGTAAAAGAAATAACTCAAAGTCTCCCTATTTATATAACCTTTTGTCCAAAATGAGTCAAAAGAATACTATTCAAACTCTTTCTGTTCGTAACATTTTTCTAGAATGGGGGCAAGGGATACAATTCAAACTCTTTCTATCTGTAAACTTTGCCAGAATGAGGGAAAATGATATAATTCAACCTCTTTCTATTTGTAACCTGTTGCTTAGAATATGAGCAAAGGATATAATATAAAGTCTTTTTGTTTGTAACCTTTTTTTCAGAAAAGGGGCAAGGGATACGAATCAAATTTTCTCCATCTATATCCTTTTATGCAGAATGGGGGTAAAGAATACAATTCAGGAATGATGGCAAGATATATAAATCAAATTCTCTCTATCTGCAACCTTTACTCCAGAATGCGGGTGAAGGATACAATTCAAACTCGTTCTGTCTGTAACCTTTGTACATAATGGGGCAAATGATACAAATAGACCTCTTTCAGTCTATAACTTTTTGTCTAGAATGAGGGCAAAAGATACAACTCAAAGTCCCCCTATCTGTAACCTTTCATCCCAAATAAAGCCAAAGGATATACAATTCAAACTCTTTTTGTTTATAACCTTTGTCCAGAATGGGGGCAAGTGATAGAATTCAAATTCTTTGTCAGTAACCCTTTTTTAGAATGGGGGTAAGGAATAAAATTCAAACTCTCCCCATCTGTAACCTTTTGTTCAAAATGGGGGCAAAGGATACAATTAAAACTCTTTTTGTCTGTAACCTTTGTAGAAAATAGGGACAAGGATACAAATTAAACTTTCAGTTCGTAACCTTTTGTCCGTAATGGGGGCAAGATACACAAACAAATTCTCTCCGTCTATAATCTTTTATCCAAAATGGGGGCAAAGTATATAGTTTAAATTGTTTATGTCTATAACCTTTGTCCAGAATGATGACAAAGGATACAAATACAATTCTCTCTTTATCAGTTGTCTTTTGTCCAAAATGGGGGCAAAGTAATACAATTTAACTATTTTATGTCTATTACCTTTGTACAGAATGGGGTCAAAGCATATAATTGAAACTCTTTCTATTTGTAACCTTTTGTCCAGAATGGGAGCAAATGATACAATTCAAACTCTTTCTGCTTGTAACCTTTTTTCATAATGGGGGCAAGGGATAGAAACCAAATTCTCTCTGTCTGTAACCTTTTATGCAAAATAGGGGCAAAAGATACAGTTCAAACTCTTTCTTTTTGTAAATTTTCTACTAAATGGGGCAAATGATAAAAATTAAACTCTTTCATTCTATAACCTTTTGTCAAGAACGGGAGTAAAGGAAACAACTCAAAGTCTCCCTATTTATAACCTTTTATCCAAAATGAGTCAAAAGAATACTATTCAAACTCTTTCTATCTGTAACCTTTTTCTAGAATGGGGGCAAGGGATACAATTCCAACTCTTTCTATCTGTAAACTTTGCCAAAATGGGGGAAAATGATATAATTCAACCTCTTTCTATTTGTAACCTTTTGTCTAGAATGGGAGCAAAGGATATAATACAAAGTCTTTCTATTTGTAACATTTTTTTCAGAATAGGGGCAAGGGATACGAATCAAATTTTCTCCATTTATATCCTTTTATCCAAAATGAGGGTAAGGAATACAATTCAAGAATGTTGGCAAGATATATAAATCAAATTCTCTTTATCTGTAACCTTTACTCCAAAATGCGGGCGAAGGATACAATTAAAATTCGTTATGTCTATAACCTTTGTACATAACGGGGCAAAGGATACAAATAAGCCTCTTTCAACCTATAACTTTTTGTCCAGAATGAGGGTAAAAGATACAACTCAAAGTCTCCCTATCTGTAACCTTTCATCCAAAATAAAGCCAAAGGATACAATTGAAACTCTTTCTGTCTATAACCTTTGTCCAGAATGGGTGCAAGTGATACAATTCAGACTCTTTGTCTGTAACCTTTTTTTAGAATGTGGGTAAGG
>JAOXJP010018273.1:0-17430 GCA_025762735.1 Platanus orientalis | reverse complement strand
TTTGCCCATGTAGCCTGAGCCCAATTAGCACAGCCAAGAGGGGTCCAAAGATTCGTGAGGTTCAAGGGGCACAGGATAAAAACAGACTGGAGTCAACAATGGAGGAATCGACAGATTAGTTCCATTGCCATTGAAAATTTACTAAAAACATGTCTATGACACAAGGTCAGGATTATTCACCAAATATGTTGTCAAATATACAGAACTAGTCATCAGCGGTTTAACAGGTATAACAACAACAAAATACAGCCTTATCCTAACTATTTGGGGCCGGCTACATAAATCCTATTCCACCATTCCACTCTATTTAGGGCCAAATTGCGGTTCAACAGATATAGCAGCAATAAAAAAACAGCATTTCCCAACTATTTGGGGCCAGCTACACAAATCATATCCGCCATTCCACTCTATTTAGGCCAATCATATCTGCGTTGGTTATGTCGCCCTCCCAAGGGGAGGCCAACTACATGGTTGGTGTGGAAACTTTGCAGGAATTACTGTAAATTGACAGTCATGCCAAAAAGATTAGACATCTAGATGAGATGGAAACAGAAAGGGACAACCTTCAAGTTCGGAAGCGTATGTGGATGGGTCCATTAGTTGAGGTACTTTCTAGCCATATGCATAAAATTCGTAAGCAATGTACTAAAAATTAAATCTCATCTAGTAAGATCACAAGGGTGAGTGAGGAAGAAGGTGTAAGGGGCTTACACTAATGAATTGTATAGAATCCAAAATTTTAACCTTAGTTCAACTAAACATAGCTCCATAAATTCACCATTGGCCAATTGGTAAATTGGAAATGCATCTCAAACCATTGGCCCAATCAAAGGAGAAGGAGCAGTCTGAAAATAGGAGGATTCGCATGGCTGTCCTGCAATAAAATGCTTTGTTGTAAAAGCTTTCTCTAGATTGAAAATAATGAAAGGGTGGAAAAAGGAAGGAGTGGATGTTATAGGGAAAGCGGGAGGATTGATGCTTGTTTGGAAAGACTTTGTATATCTCATTGTTATGGAGTCTAATCAAAATTAGATGCTTGCTAGGGTCACTCTTCAAAATAATTCAGTCCCCAAGTTTTGTGGTTTTGTATTTGGAGCCCCCGATGAAATAGAACAGTGTTGGGATGGTTTTATTCAATGAATATCCACAATTTCAAAACCTCTTCTTTGTATCAGTGATTGGAATTGCACTTGGGACATTTGAGATAAAAAAAGGGGATCATTACCCAACTCAGGGAAGTCTAAATCTTGGATATATAGCACATTCTCAATGCATGTAACCTGGTGGATCTAGGATGCAAGGGACCTTACTATACATGGACGAATAAGCAGTGGGCTGGAAGCTTAGTGGAGGAAAGATTAGATAGGGATGTGGTAAATGCTGGGTGGTGTGTCCAATTTCTGTATGCGTATATTGAGAGTCTAGTGGCAACGGTATCAAATTATAGTCCTATTTTCTTAAACTTAGAACCGTTCAAAAGGAGACAGGCCAAACCCTTTCAATTTGAATGGATGTGGTTTACTCACCCAAATTAAAATGTAACCAATTGATAGAATCTTACTGAAAAAGTGACCCACATTAGGAACAAATTTCCAATTTACAGACCAAACTCAAAAACTTAATTCCTTTGCTAAGGAATAAGGAAGAGTTTAGACAGGGCAAATATCAAAAGTTAAATCAAAATTTTCCTTTTTAAGGAATCTTCCACATGGGGATATTAGAAAAGCTGACATTCTGAGACTGTTGAAGTTACTCAATGAGGTGTTACAAAGGGAAGAGATTTTATGATCCCAATAATCTTGAATTTCTTGGGTTCACTAGGGTTATAAGAACATGCTTACTTTTTTTTTTTTTTTTTTTCATATTTCCACCATTCAAAGAAGAGCTAGGATTATAATCATTCTTTGTATGGGACTGATGGGAGGTAGATAACATAAGAACAACAAATTCAAGACATGTTCTTGGAATTTTATAAAAACTTATTCCAAAATTCAAATCCCTAAGAAAGAGATATTGATGAAGTGACTTCAAGTATATCTTCTCACCTATCAAATGAAGAAAATGGTATTCTAGACCAAGACTTTTTTGTTAAAAAAATTAATGAGGTCCTATTTGATATGGGTCAACTTATAGCTCCAGGCCCAAACGGATTCCAAGCAGGCTTCTACAAGAAGTATTGAGAGATTGTTAGGGAAAATGTGGTTTGACTCTGTCCTAAATTTCTTCAATAATAATGGGTTTTTTTTTATCATGTAAACCAAAATTTCTTGGTCCTAATTCGAAAATAACAGAACTCTCAAGCAGTTGACCAGTTTAGACCGATTTTCTTATGTAATGTTATCTATAAAAAATAGCTAAAACATTACCTAATCGGTTAAAGATTGTGATTCAAGAGTTGATTTCTCCAATCCAGAATGCTTTTATCAAAGGAAGACAAATCTCAAACAACATTATGGTAGCCCATAAAATGTTCCACTTCATGAAGACGGATAGTACTATTCATAAGATGTTGGCAATGAAAAAGATATGAGTAAAGCTTATGATAGGGTGGCTTGTGGAAATTTAATGACAGTAATGAATAGAATGGGGTTCAGTAATAGAAGGCTTTATTGGATTAAAGAATGTGTCTCATCGGTCACATTTAGAATAATGATCAATAGAATTCCAACAAGAATTTTTCATCCCTCAAGAGGCCTCAAGTAAGGTGACTCACTTTCTCCTTATCTATTTCTTAATTTGGTGCATTGAAGGATTTTTTTTCTATGATTTCAAAGGGAATCAAAGTTAGGAAGAAAATGCCATCTATATCACATCTTATGTTTGCTGACAATTGTCTCATTTTCTCTTCGACATGGCTCAGTGAGGCCAAATTCATTTTTAATACTATCATAAAATATCATACGGCCTCAAGGCAAATGACATATTTGGAAAAATCTAAAATAATATTTTGTAGAAAACTTAGCTAAATCTCATATTTGAAATTGCATCTTTGATGGAAATTCGAGCTTCTCCATCAATAGGAAGTTATTTGAGTTGTCCATCAACTATCAGAGGGAATAAAAGAATCTTGTTCAACTATTTATATGTGAAGGTGATACATAGAATTCAACATTGAAAGAGATTTCTGTTATCAAATGCAAGTAAGAAAATTAATAATCTTGAAAGCAGTAGTTAATTCCACTCATGCATATATTATGTCATGTTTCAAGCTTCCTATAGGATTGTATAAGTAAATTGATAAGTCCCAAAGGAAGTTGTGGTGGGGGTATAATAATGATAAACATAAAATGCAGTGGATAAGTTGGAATGAAATAAGAAAAACAAAAAAGAACAGAGGTTTGGGGTTTAGGAATCTGTATTGTTTAAATCTCACTGTTCTTGCAAGACAAGGATGGAGAATTATCTCAAACTCACGTTCTCTATGTAGTCAACTGTTCAAGTCAATTTATTTCCCCACTTCTTTTTCAAGGCAAAAGGGATAGTGGGAGCCTCTTGGGGATGGAAAAGCTTACTAGTGGGTAAAGACTTGTTAAACAAAAGAGTATATTGGTTGATTGGTGAGGGAACGACAATCAATATCTAGGAAGACCCATGGATCCCAAACCTCCAAAATAGAAAAATAATATCCCTAAGCCAATGGAGTGTGACATAAATAAGGTCTTGGACATTATTTGGAATCATTTTTGAGACATTACATCCATTCAATAATATATTACAGCTCAAAAAGCAGAGGCAATGCTCAAAATTCATATTAGTCTACATTTTCAAGAGGATCGAATTATTTGGTGTGTTACAGAAAAATAAGAGTTCATGGTAAAATCAACATATAGGATTGCATCCAATGATTAGGCAAGATTTCCAAAATCAACACCATGATAACTTACAAAGAATCTCTTCCGGTGTTAAGGAAGCTTAACACTCGTCTTTATCACTTAACCCCTACATGCAAGATGTGAAAAGTGGAGGAGGAGACTGTCGGTCACTATCTTTGTCAATGCCCTTGGGCAAAAGCTATTTGGCTCAAAGTAAAGGGGTCACCTCCTTCTACATTTGGAACATTTATGTTCTTTTGTGACTGGATGAAGGAATGTATAGATAGGCTCTCTAGAACAAAGTTAAAATAGGAGAAATGCTCTTCATTGCAAATGATAGTAATAATTGCATGGCATATGAAAAAAAAAATGAATATATGTTTAAACGAATTCCAATGTAGGTGAACTTTGTTTTGTTTCTTTCTCATAGGATGGTTAAGGAATTGGACCCAACAACGTTGCTTTCTAGCATGGTCGCCACCACACATTTTTGTCATCTCCCACATCAGTATAATGGTCATGGTCACCTCCATTGAATGGGTTCCTTAAAGTGAATGTGGATGTTGCATGCAAACAAAATCCTCCTGAGGTTGGATTAGGTGTGGTTCTATCCGACAACAATAGTACAATCATAGCCAATGCTTTTGAAAAGGAGTGTCGATTCACAATAGTTTATTCATTGTGATTGAAGCTAAAGCAAGGAAATTTTGTCGGGACTACATATACGCATTAAAAAAAAATGAGTATTTGTAACACCCCACATATTCCTAAGTAACCTTAAGAAAGTTTATGATAAAAAGGTGTGACTAAGGACCCACATTAGAAGTTTAATATAATACAAAAGGGTACATGGAAGGGAAGAAGACTTAAAGACCCAAAGAATACCCAAAAGATAGATACCTAGAAATCTGGCAGATTTTGATTGGTTGAAAAAAGTTTGTTCGGTCAAACTTATATGGAATTCAAGATTGAGAGAGTTTTTACAAAATTCCAGAAATTAGGAAAAACATTGATTGATTGGCATTTTTTCAAGTGATCAAAACCTATGTTTCAATTAAAACTACTTCGAATGATCAAAACTTCTAGTTTGATCGATCAAAATATACTTGACCATTTGAAATAGTCTGATTGATAAAAAACTCTAAGACGTGAAAAAAAATATATAGGCCCAAAAATCCCCCAAAAAAGGACATTTATGAAAGATGAGATTCGTTTGTTACAACCCAAAACCCTAGATTTATCCAATTTGGGCCTTAAAACATAAGAATGAAGGAAAAAAAGAAAGTTTTGGAAGAAAGGGAAAGGAGACCCACAAATTTGGCATAGGTAAGCCATGGAGGCTCCCTCCATGAGAGAACCTCCCTATTTTTATGTTTTCCTTAATTTTTCATTGAATTTTACTATTTTTGTTTTGTTTTCTACACCATTTATTTTCATATAGAGTAGTATTTGGAAGATCTTTTGGGAAGGGAGCCTAAAGCGAAGATAAATCTTCAAAAGAAGAAGTGAACCCAAGCAAAGAGTACCTTAGTAAGTGGATGTACACTGCATACTCACTTAGTTATTTGATTCTTAATCTATTTATTTAGGGTTAGGATTTTAACTCTAAAGTTTTCCAAAGATTTTGTTAGGGAACAAGGTTTTCCTCTATGTGCTTGTGAGTTTCTTTGGAAGGATCTCATAGTTTCTTAATTGTATTGGTGATTTACAAATAGGTTCCATGTTTTGCTTGGTAGAATATTAAAAATTCCTATAGAAAATTATGATTTACACCTAATATAAAGGTTTTTGATTGCCTGTTATGTTTATCCTCTATGTTTTCTCAAGGTGAGATTTACACTTGAATTCTTTAGATTTTTACATAAGATTTGGAGTATTTTAGCAATTGGCATTATCTTAAATTTATAAGAAAAATTGAAAAGTATTTGAAAATATTTATAGTTCTCCATGAGTTCCATAGGAGGGTTAAGCTTCTTAATATATTATATCGAAAGAAAATAAGCTATGTATTGGTATATATGTAGCTAGAGAAATGTTTACAGATGAGTTATGGATTGCTTTAAGTAGGAATCATATGGTTGTGAGAATAAACATAATTGATCATGCTAGTGAATAAATTGCATAATTATATGTATATGCATAAATTTATGCTAAGAAATTATTTGCATGATGCTTTATGTATCCCGACTTATGATAGTGAGAGGATTACCAATGTCTTATGCATCTTGGATCTTGCTAGGGAATGTATTATGTAATAATACATGTCTCTCTTTTATTATGTTAGTGAGTACATCATATAGTTATACTTTTATCATTTATTAGTGAGTGAAATTCATAATAATATATGCCTCTTTCATCATGTTAGTGAGTGCATCGTTTAATGACATAGGCATCATCTATGATGTTAGTGAACACATTGTATAAAAACAGATGTATTTAGACTATGTAAGTGAGTACAAGGCATTACGTTGAATGCATCTTGAAGCATGTCAATGAAGGTAGTGCATATTGTTTTGTGAGATGTACACATAGTTCGATTTATAGGTTTGGAAATAAGCGAGTGTAGTGCTCATTACCAAGGGAAGTGAACACCAAACAGTACTTTAGTAATGAAAGTGACCCTGCCAAGAATCAAAAAGTAATATAAGAAGCAATATGACATTGTCTTTTTCCTCCGCCTTGACGTCAACCTTGTCCAGTTGATCCAACAGCTGGTTCAACACATTTAATTGTTCCAAAAGATGCACATCTTTTACTATTTTTAGTTTACAAAATTGTCATTTTAGAGATACAACTTGTTAGTATCTTTTTCTTACGTAAAGTTTCTCCAACTTCTCCTATAAAATTGGTGTTGAATCCTCATTAATAATGTTAAGCAACACATTATCTGATGTGTTGTTTGACTTCATCTCCGTGTCTTGTCACCCATCATCCTCTATCTCTGAAACTTTCAATTCTTTCCTTAATATGCCTTGAATAGGCTTAGTTGCACCAATGAATTCTTCACATTTCTTTACCAAGGAATGACCCCTTCCAACAAAATTTTTCATTAATAATTAACTGATGTAACCTTTTTTTGACATTGAATCGATACAAAAAATTCAAAAAGTACTCCCAAGTCACAATAAAACTAAAACTAATTAGATAAAATCATAAACTTTTACGAGCAAAATAAATCATTTGGCTTGTTGAACTACATCCTTTTCCTCTTCAACATGAATTGGAAGCTTTGATACTAATTGTTTGGAGTACTAGAAACCATCCTGATTAATAACATGATGTGATTTGGGCTCAAACCACACACGGTCAATGCAAAAAATAATAATTCATTAGCAAAGAAATCAACAAGCACACACAATATGGGGATTTTATGTTGTTTAGTTCTTTGGCTTAAGTCTACAAGTGTTATTCATTCTTTACCATAAAAGAGAGAAATACAAATTATAATGAGTAGGACTTTCCCTTTTGTCGACTCAATCCAAACCCATTATACACGTAACCCTTTCTCCAAAGAATGGAGAAAACACTTATCACTGTGAAGAAACCTATTTTTCTCTCTTTTTTAAGAAAAAAAAACCCTATAAAAGAAAGTGTAAGACATTTACATGTCGAAAAACAACATAATAATGCTTTTCAAAACAAAAAATACATAAAAAAACTAAAATAGAACATAACTGATTGGAATTCTTCAAAAGCTTTGTGATTGTCTAATCTTTTATTCTCTCTTACTCTTCTACAACTTGATGATATGATGACTTGTTACAATTAAGGTAGTGAGAATAGAGACCAAAATCTCTTTAAATAGAGTTGGAAGGGTCACTTATCACACCCCTCTTTTCTCTTTACGTATTTCTTCATTTTGAAGAGATATAACCGTTGGAGAAAGAATGTATCATTTAGAAGAAGACATGTTCTTTAAAGAAACAGTTCTCACAAAATTCTTTGAACTTTTAAACTCATCAAAACACATAAATACCGATACAATACTACCAGGTGTACCATAGCCTTATATAAACCAAACGATCACAACATTAATGGGTTAATCCATCTCGCTCATTTTAAATCCAAGATTTGATCTATGTAAGCCCATATTATGAGATTAAAAAATCTTACAGAAAGAACAACTATAACAGCAGCCTATAGCAACCACACCTATTTAATTTTTTTTTTCTTCGTAAGAACCTATCTCTTATATAGAATCCTTATCACGTCCCAACTCTTCTCTTATTTGGAGATGAAAATCAACATCTTTTTTAGAAATTTTAATCTCAGCCTTTAGATCTTCCCATGATTCAACAGCTACAAGCATGACATCAACATATGTAAAAAGTTATGAGAAAGGTTTTGGAAATCCTTTGATATTTCTCGGGTTTTAAAGTGAAAAAAAGGTCTTGCAAGTGATTTTCTCTCTTTCTATGGACATTTGTCTAACCATGTAAATCTACTCTATTTTTAATTCTTTTAAGTACTAGGTGATTTTTTTTGCTATTGCTGACTAGTGACAGATGTCCACTAGTGGGGTGAAGTAATGTTCATGTATTGGCTCATCAAAAAATGAAAAAAAAAATGTATGGGCACATCAAGGACGTCATCATGGATACATACATGCCCAATGCATACCATTTCTATGTTACCCTCCACACCAAAAGCATGGCTTAACCACCTCCAGTACACACCATTTGTTTTTTACCCTCCCCACCAAAAACATTGCTGGCCAAGCCAAACTCCGCCCAATTGGAGATGAAAGAGGATATGTATTTGCCATTTCAGTAAAAACAAATGCTGCCCACCAAAGCATCTTTTTGGCCAAACGAGGCAAGTTTATGAAATATTCTAGGCCTACTTGATGTGATTCCCATTGTGCAGCTATTGGAACTGCTCTTAAATGCTCTTTTGTTCTTTCTGCTCCCCTCTCTCTCTCTCAGTATATATTTAAGTCTATATCTTCTCTGCATCAGCTACGAATTCATAGCGCCCTCTCTCTCTCTCTCTCAGTATTTATTTAAGTCTATATTTTTCTCTGCATCAGCTACGAATTCAAAGCGCCCTCTCTCTCTCTCTCTCTCTCTCTCTCTCTCTCTCTCAGAGTATATATTCAAGTCTATATCTTTCTCTGCATCAGCTACGAATTCAAAGCTCTCACTCTCTCTCTCCCTCTCTCTCTCTCTCATGGAAGCAAAGCTTCTATTACAGCACAAGGGTCTTGCCTCTACGCGGGTTCGCAGGAAAGTCATCCACAAGCCGGAATGTTCACCGGTAACCGTTGCTGTTCTGGCAAGGCCTACGGATAACATAACGATAACAACTGACACACAGAATGTTTATAAAGAGAACTGGTTCGACCGGCTTGCCACTAACCATCTCTCCCAGAGTGTCCAAGCTGTAACAGGTTCAATTCCACTCTATCATTCTCTGTGGAGTTACATAATTTCTGTTCTATATATATACATATTCAACAAAGAAAGAAAAGAAGAAAAGATTTAACAAAAGATGCAAATATACAGGGATGAGAAATGATAAGAGTGGATACGATAGCTTGGTCGAAGCAGCTGCGGTGGTGTCGCGAAATTTCAATCCAAACAAACAACAAGAACTTGTGATTCAAGCTCTGGAGATAGCCTTCCCAAGGCCCATCCTTTCCTTGGCAAGTTTTTATTCTCTTCTTTCTTTTCTTGCTTAATCCACGTAATTAGGCTCTAGTGCAAAAATTTTATTTTCATCATCATCATCGTTGTTATTAGTATTATTATTAATGTATGAGCACTATTATCAGATATATTATTATCACCAAGTTGACGCAATTCAAAGCCATTTTTGGAAATATTCGAAATAGAATCTTATGTGCATAAAGAAAATGACATTTAGATGGGTTTCTTCTGTACATGGCTCAGTATCCAAGGGGAATTCTTGGACAGCATCTCTTTGCAGCTCATCCTCTACTTATGTGTGCAGTGTTATTGTCCACACAGCCTTATACCCCACTATGCATGGCAAGTGGGGATTCTTTCTCTTGCAATAGCAAGAGAGAGGAAAGGGCCTTGAATAGAAAAGGTCTAGTTTAAAACCTTCTTGATGCAAGAGGCTCCATCTCTTGTTTTTGCCAGAGGAACCGGAATCGAAAAGATTCCAGATCCTTGGTACATGGAATGGATTATTATCCAAGGGATACTCTTGGACAGGAACTTTTTGTGGCTTAATTAGGTGCACATCACCCTCTACCTATGTGTGCAGTGCTATTGTCCACGTTAGCCTCATACCTTACTTTGCATGGCAAATAATAATTTGGTTCCTTTTTCAAATATAGATAGAAATAAATAGAATATATGGCTAGAACAAAAGCCCGTGATTCTCTAGATCAGAATTGACAAACACAAAAAGGAAATTTCAGTAAAATAAATAAGAGAGAACCACAGGAAAAAAAAATGGGAGGAGAGAATAAGAAAAAAGATCTGGGTTTAAAACCCATCTTCGCCTACTAATAAATTAACCGCTAATGTTTACCTATCAAAAAACAAAAAAGAAAAAAGACTTTCTATTCAATAGAATAACTAAAAGCAATATTCTCACACTTCTCAACCACATTTTTATCCCTTTCTATAGCTCAAAAGATCTGCTGTGGTAATTTTTCTGTAGCTTTTTGTAGTATGAATTAAAAAAAAATTAAAAGACCAAAAAACCCATATTAAAAGACAGAATATTCCTGTTAAAAGACGAAAAACCCATGCTATAAAAAGCCACAGCAGATCTGACTACCTTCCACTGCAATGAAAAGAAATGATAAAAAACCAACTTCCAATTAGTAATAAGACACTCTCTTAGAATCATCACCACCTAATTCCTAACTCCTAATCCATGCTGTCAATAGTTCGATATAAACTAGGGGGGTGTATGGACCCATATGTCACTTGGATTTCAATCTTACAGTTGACAACTCGATAGCATTGTATCCACATTCCTTCTAAATCATTTTCTATTCTAATTTGATTTATCTTGGTTCGACCCGTCTAATTTACAAAAGATTAGGACCTATCATTACATAGGTCCCATCCCCATTAGATGGCCTAAGCCAAAAAAGTAGCTTAATCATGGGACGGTTAGGCCTAACCGTCTCATCGTGCCAATATTTGGCCCATAGAATCCATGAGGTAGGACCCTTTGGACATGAGACGCATAGAAAATTATGGGTTCCTAGACTTGTTATGTGGGATTGTGACACAAGGCTCCATGCCCTTAAAATTTACTAGTTGAAGTACAAAGACCAAG
Source organism: Platanus orientalis (assembly GCA_025762735.1). Classification (NCBI taxonomy): domain Eukaryota; kingdom Viridiplantae; phylum Streptophyta; class Magnoliopsida; order Proteales; family Platanaceae; genus Platanus; species Platanus orientalis. The sequence goes on along the minus strand of JAOXJP010018273.1, from coordinate 6,355 downwards.
GACCCATCAAACCATTCCATACTCTAGTTTTGTCAAACCATCCCATACTCTAGTTTTGGTACTTGGTTCACTAATTTCTAATATATATTGCTTTTAGTTGAGAGCTAGCAAGCTTTCCAAATATCATAATTAATACACGAATAAGTAAATTGAAAGTAAAGCTTTGTTGCATTTTCTTATTTTAATTAAAATGGTTAATTTATGCTTTTCTCTTAACTAATATTTGTTTTTGGTGTTTTATGGATGAAGGGCAGATCAGGACATTGCTACCACCGTCCAAATTAGCCAGGGAATATTTTGCTGTCTTCACCACCATCTTTTTTGCTTGGCTCGTCGGACCCTGCGAGGTATATATATATGAATATTCAAACGTGGTCCTGTTGGCCCTAAAATAAGAATGAAGACCTTTCCTTGTCAAATTTGTTTGTTTCGAACCTTTTAAATCAAGATTAGGGAAACAAAACACACTGGGATGGGACCCATTCAAAAAATAAAATAAAATTACAGGAATACCAAGTTGTTTTGAAGATGCCAATCATACGGGAATACTAATTTTTTTCCAATTATATGAGCCAAAGGTGGGCTGACCTGGACCTACTGGACCAAGTTGGCAAAGGGCCCCATGCCATCCAGTTTCATCTTGTCTGTGACTCATTCTCTGGCTCCCAAGAAGTTCACATCGTATCAACCTGGTTGGGCAGTTGGTCGGATCTGGTTGAGCCCATGGTCTGATCTGGGTCAACCCTAATGTAAACAGTACTTGTTTTTGGTGGGTAAAACCATGGTTAAACCAATGAATTGATCAGGTTTCTAAGGAAAATACAATACCCATATGAATGTTTAATTCTAAGGCTTGTTCAATAGTCCGACCAATGGGTTAACAAGATCTACATGTTAAACCAACCAGTTCTACAGCTCAAGTTGGGTTCTATAAATACAGGTCTGAGGTCAGACCGAACCGAATAAAATCCATTCTAGGGTCAGTATGATTCCTAATGACCTGTTCAATCCCCTAAGTTTTGCTTATCCTTGCCAAGTACATTGCGTGCTCTATCTCCGTTTATCAACACATGACTGGGTGTTTTGAGTCATTATCATGTTAATGATGGATAATCCTGATCCTTACACCGGTAGATGTGGGGCATGAACAGTGATTAGAGCCACAAGCAGCAGACTATAATGTTATTGTATTGGATACAATAATCTAATGGAGTGGGAATTTTGGTGAATTCATGAAACAAGGTAAGGGAGTCCGAGGTACAAGGAAGAACAGAGAAGAATGTGACCCACATCAAGAAATGCAGGTATATCACTTTTATTAACGTTGGTGAAGATGAAGTTTTGGCATCAGTAGTTACTACCAAGAGGAGATCTTACCTCATTAACATCATTTTAATTTTAATCTTATTTTTATAGGTTTCTGGAAGAGACCAAGTGTGTAGGGATGTGCATCAATCTCTGCAAAATGCCGTCTCAGAGGTTCATTAAGGACTCCTTGGGCATGCCCATCAACATGGTACCCAGTAAGTATCCTATGTCAACATAATGTAGTAAAGCACAAACATGGATAAAAACAGGAACACCCTGGAGGTGTTTTATTTCAATATAAAACAAACCCATTAATCTAAACTATCAGAATTATCCATTGGACAATCTGAACCTTGAAAATCTGAATCAAATGGGTAAGTTGTTGCACTCTGTTTTGATGCCTGTATCAAAAAGAAGCTTACTTATCTGCGTTTAAGTGTGTTCTCAAGAAAAAGGTCTATGCTTACAACGAAAATCTCCATTGAAATTGAATTATAATTGCATTCAAAACCCACAAAATGCTTCTCCATCTCTTGCCCATAACCTAACCTTTCCCATATCAAATAAATTTATTAAAAAAATCACTTCTAAGAGTAAATAGTAAGATGCACTAGATTGTTGAGGGGATAACTCAATGGAGGGGGCCACGTAGAGACCACTTAGGGTGCAAGGAGACCCCATTAGAACGTAGGAGAGAGGTTTAAGTTTTAACCCTTAAATTTATACAGATGATTTAATTTGAACATAAATATTAAATCATTCTATACAATATAAGAGTGGTACCAACTTATTTTATATCCTTTAAAGGTCATAGATGATCTAACAATCAGTAGCATGCAGTCCCATATGTTGTGATCTGAGAGACACTGCACTACTTTCTTCTCCTCCATGAATGCAGTCTTCATTCCCTTGTGTCACCATACACAGGGGTCTGTCGATACATTCGTATGTAAAAGTGCGATCACACCGCATTCCCAACTATGTTGAAATTACATAATTCACATTGCCTCCCAAAAAAGGATGTCTAGGTGGGATGTCTGGCTAAGACAGCCATGGCAGCTGAGATGTCTAGGCCAGATCGATGTAACATATATTCATAAAACTCTTCTGTGAGCTTACAACCACATGCTTGATGTCCTGATTATCATATATACTTTGACATGCAGATTTTGAAGATATGAGTTGTGACATGATATTCGGTCAGGACCCTCCGGCACCCGCCGACGACCCGGCACTGAAGCAACCATGCTACAAGATGCTATGTAATATATCTCACATCCTCACCAATGCATTCACAATGGCTTTCTTTGCCATCAAATTAAATGCCTGTAAATATGGGTTATTCAAGATGGCCCTCATATTACAGCCTGCAGTCCACATGGTAAACAAGCAACTAAGTGTGAACCATCAAATTTGTCTGCCCCATTGTTTGGAGGGTATATAAAAAGAAATTTATGTAGGTGACCTACCTTGCAATGTTTGCCAAGTGGACTGCTGATAGCCGCACACACACGAAAATGCACACTAGGAAAAGAAAAAAAGGGAGGAAAAAGTGAAAGCTGATGGGTGAGAGCCATTATTTAGCAATGAGATATAATATGATGTCAAGGTTTTATGGACTAGGAAATTGGTTTCTGACTTCTTGCTGACATATTTTCTTCTTTGTGATTACTCATGCAGGCAAAGTAAAGCAAAAGCATAGTATGGATTGCTCAAGCTAGTTAAAGGATGTGGAAGGAATACATTTTGAATAAAATCCCCTTGAGCTACCACACTTAGCCTCCTTTCTTTCTTTTTCTTTTTTAATCTTTTTGCTCGATCCTTCCCATTGGTTAAAAGAAGCATTATATGACACCTCTTCCATATATAGACAAGGTATACTATTACAGCATAGTAAAAAATGAATTACATGTCAAAGAACTATGAAACAAACCAATAAAATTTCACGTTGGCTGCATTATTTTCAAATGTGGGTTCATGAGAGTTTCTCCAGATCTGATGTTGAATTCGTACCTCGTACGAGGAATTGATTGATGATTGATTGTGTTGTCAACTCATAGAAGTTGTTCACACATGAAGTTGATTCAGGAGTCGATTCTCAACAGGCCAAAGTCCATTTGGCCCGAGCTGTATTGATCTATGGCAAGTTGTAATTGAAATCTTTCTTCAGAAGGGTTCATGATGGTGAAATACAGTATAGGTGATCTCCATGAAGAGGTTAGACTTTTGAATGGATCTATTAGATTTCTACGCTGCCTATGATGAGAGTGTGGGCTAAGTGACACCCACTTGCCCTAGCTCCCCTTATTGGGTGACTTGAAGCTCATTGGAGGCTTCAAGGTTAGTAAGGGTGGACCCTCAGTGTGTCTCCCACCTACAATACCCTGTCAACTGAACAAGCCAAGATTATTGTGATGTCTTTTCTGTCTCGCCCAGGGAGCAACGGGCTGACCCACTTCAACCCATCAGTGAGTTACAGTTGCAAGTGGGTTACCTTGATGAGGGTTGAACTCAGTGGTGCTGAAATGAGAGGCAGGAGGAAGTCTAGAGACAGTGGAAAGAGAAACATGAACCTGTATTTGGTGGCCGAGAGAGGGCGTGTGGGCCTGTAAGAAGACAATATCAAAATTGGAATGAAACAGGATACTGAAGCAGCCAAAACTCTTTTGAGAATTCATTTTCTTTGAAAGAGGAAATATCTATTTTCTTGGTTCGGAAATGGTTGAACCGATAGATATTATTAAATTAATATGGTACAATCTAGTAATGATAACAGGTGTGGGGCGTTTGGAGATAGCTGTATTGGCAAGATAGCCCGATTTATCAGTCCCTTTTACTTTAAAGTTTAATCTACAAAAAACCTATCTGATTTGGAAGTTGACATGACCATACAAAATAGCATACGGTGGTCAGTAGACACCAATTTATTTATTTGTTTTGCATAAATTGCAAGGTTCACATTTCCACCCAACCTGGGAGGAATAGCTATCCCAATGCCAAAAATATTTACAATGTTTGATAGCTTCTCGATGTTTCTCTTTCATTACTGGGAATGAGAATTTTAAAGAGGGTTTGAAAACATATTTATTCCAACTCAAAAAGGGAGAAATGCACTGCAATACCAATGTGTACCATGCGCTTGAATATACAACTTATTCATGAACATGATTTGGTTTTTGATCATAGAAAAGATTCTCCTCAAGTGAATCAGTGCTTTTTTTCCTTTAGAATTTCTGGAATAGCCCCATTCATAGGTCCAAGATTCACATGTTTTTACCATTGTCTTAGAGGGGAACAATATAGAAGACATTTCCCTGGGAGATTGAAAAGAGGCTACTTTGTCATATGTTATGCGTGCGAAGCCCAGATTTGAGGAGGATGAAATTGCACCTTATTGTTTGAGAACACCACAGCCACTTTGTACAAAAAAGTCAAAGGTTAGGTATGTCTCCAGTCCCCCCCTCTCGGCACCCCGTAGTTAAAGGACCAGCACTGTGTAATGGCCTTTGTTTGTTATTATTTGAGAACACCCTTACTGGTGCTCGATTGTGGTTCTTGTAAGGAGATCAAGCCCAAAGACCCTCTTCCAGGAGATTTGCACAGATACATTTGCAAGTCTGGAATGAACAATGCAATCAAGTGCAAAGCATACATCTGAAAAAACGAATTCTGTCATTTCAAAATTCAAGAACCAAACCATCCGGCCCTCATCTTCACCAACAGCTTTTGACTTCTAATCACAGGCACATTTGCATGAAGAGTAAAAAGTTAGGGAGTTGCATCACTACACCTTAAATTCACTACAAAAATTCTTTTTTACTCTGTGCAACACTTCGTGTAATTTCACAAGCTAAATTAGTGTGATAAGGTTGATGGTACCACAAGAGATTTCAAAACGGATATGTAATGGTGAGTCTGACAAACCAGCACGTATGCTGCATTTCATAGTGGTATTATATTTTCAGTCTATAAACATTAGGAACCTGATCTGATTCAAATGATTAAAAACAAATTTATCCATTCGACTATCCTTGGGCTAAGCAGAGTTAGTTCAACAAGCAACAGTCTTGGGAAATGGTAAGAACTCTATGATAGAAGCTGATGGGAACCATCGTGGGTGAGACGGAAAAAATATAACTGATGAAATAATGGTTTTCTAAAAAGCCTAGTAAGGTCTATTTGCTTCATCAAAGGGTTGACCAATCCAGAGCAGTGCACATAGATAATTAAGAAATCCTTGGGACGCCCTATTTGCTCCATCAAAGAGTTGATCAATCATGGCAGGGAAAAACGACAACAACAAACAGCCTTATCCCAACTATTTGGGGTCGGCTACACAAATTCTGTTCCGCTGTTAAACTCTCTTTAGGGCCATATCTGCCGTTAAATTACAATCTGCCATTTCCCTCCTTACTACTTCAACCCAGGTCAATTTTGGCCTTCCTCAAGTCCTTCTAGCACCTTCAACTTGCATCATAGAAGGGAAAAACAAATCCAACAAAAAAATTTGCCATTTTTTATTGATCTTCAGAAAGTTTAAACCTGCACCTCTGGAAGATGTATCTGAGACCTCCAAAAGTCCCCCAAACTTTTATATCTACATATGAAAACATTTGTCTGAGTGGCCAGGTAATAAATCTTAGCAATTCCATTTGGATTTGTAAAAATGTATTGAACTGTTCAAAATTTTACTATAATGGAAGGGGATATTGTAGAAGCAACAAATCTTAGCAACTCCATTTGGATCTGCAAAAATGTATTGAACTGTTCAAATTTTACCATAATGGGGGCAGATATTGTAGAAGCAACAACAATCTCCCGAATCAAAGCCTCAACTGTCAAGATCATGGAAAATAGAGTTCGCTTGAAGCTGCACCGCAAGCTTTTCGAGAATATCCTTCACCACTTCCACAAACTTATCTCCCTAATTTCTCACTTGTCCTGTTCTCTACATCACCAAACACGTGATTGTAAAGAACAACTACTTCATTGGTTTCTGATGGTGGTGGGGGGGGGGGGGGGGGGGGGGGGGGGGGGGGGGGGGGGG
>JAOXJP010018272.1:0-31727 GCA_025762735.1 Platanus orientalis | reverse complement strand
GCTTAAGTAAGTATAATAACAACTATTAGAATTTTAGTTATATTAACTACAACTTATGATTTACTTGTACATCAAATGGATGTCAAAACTATTTTTTTTAATGGTGACTTCAATGAAAAAATTTACATGGAACAACCTGTATGTTTTGTAATGACAAACCAAGAACATAAAGTATAAGCTCCAAACAATGGCAAGAAAAGTTTGATAAAGTAATACAGTCCTATGACTTTAGAGTAAATGAAGCTGATAAATGTGTTTACTCAAATTTTATTAATAATAAAACCGTGATCATTTGTCTATATGTTGATGATATGTTAATTATTGGCATTGATTTAGACATTATCATAAATACTAAAAGATACTTATCATCATGCTTTGCTATGAAAGATATGGGTAATGCAAATGTTATCTTATGTATCAAATTAATAAAGAATAGTGATGAAATCATTCTTACACAATCTCATTACATTGAATCTATTCTTACAAAGTTTAATTGTTTTAATTATAGTCCAGTATATATTCCATTTGGTCCATGTATTAAGCTAACAAAGAATAATGGAAGATGCATTGATCAATTAAAATGTTAGTATAATTGGTAGCTTAATAAATGTTATGCATTGTACGAGACTAGATATAGCTCATGTTGTTGGTGTGTTAAGTAGATATACTCGTAACCCTAATTACAGGCAATGGGAAATAGTAAATAGAATATTTAGATATCTAAAAAAAACTATAAATTATGGGTTATGTTATAAAAAACACCAGATGTATTAGAATGAGGATATACAAATGCTAGTTGGATATCTAGTTCAAATGACTCAACTAGTGATTGAATATTCAATATAAGTGGCACCATAGAATCTTGGGGATCCAAGAAACAAACTTTCATAACTCACTTCAATATGAAAGCAGAGTTTATTGCATTGTCATTGACGGTTGTAGGCAAAGAGGCGACATGGATAAGGAACTTACTTTATGAGATACCATTATGGCCTAAACCAATGTCTGCAATTTCTTTGCATTACGGTAGTGAAGCCATATTGCTAAGACCATACAATGGTATGTATAATGGAAAGTCTAGATATATTAATTTAAGATACTCATATGTGAGACAACTTCTAAAAGATGGAGTAATCATATTAGAATTTATTAGATTAAAAGAAAATCTAGCTAACCCTTTTACCATGGGCCTTGCAAGGGATATGATATAGAAGTAATCCAGGAGGATGGGATTAAAGCTTATAAATTAAGTTAACTATGGTGGAAACCCAACATGTATTCAAGTTCAACGGGAAAAATAAGTCATAGAAGTCAACGGTATGCATTAAAATGGAGAGATAATGATATCCTTAATCCATCCATAGTTAATGCATGTATGCATAGATAAAGTGGGGTGAGTGTAATTACTTTTAATGGGTTTATATCTATATAGAGAAGTATAAGTCATGCAAATACACTTTAGACAGACTCACCTATGTAAGTGTGAAAGGGAGACCACTTCCTATAAGACTAAAGACTTGGTCTAGTAAAGCACTTACTAAATAGGATAATAGCACAAGGTCGTAAATGTAATGGCTATGCTTGAACACTAGTAAGATGAATTGTGTGTTCAATATGTCTAATTTAGTCGAAATGGGGTCCTTAGTTCAAAACTACGGTAACTAGCACCTCGACAAACTTTGATGTATTTGGATTAAGTGAATGTTCAATTATATGTACACCTTCATCTATGCACAATTTTCCGCCTACCTAGAATTATATGCAAGTTCTTATTATACCATTTTTTAAACTTTCAAAATATTGGGGGATTATTGGACCCCAGATCGATCGAAGTGGCCAAGCCTAATTGATCGACCATATGCTTGATTGATCTAAATGGGCGTTGGGTGAAAAACAACAACTTGAACATTGTAATTTTTTGAAAATTTATTCATGGGGAAGTGTGCAAACATGTCCAAGGTGTCTACAAACATTCAAACACAATTATTCAATAAGAAAAGGTGTCTACAATATCTATAAAGACATCTATAGGTGTCTACAAATTTTATAAAAGAAAGGCAATCCCTACGTGAAAATTACTTCAAACTTCACAATCTCTTTCATCTCTCTGTCAAACCTCTGTGTCATTGTGAAAGCCCTTTGATTTGATTTCTCATTGTATACAATTCTGGAAGACTATTTGTTAAGTGTTCAAGTGTTGATCTTATAGTGCTGCAAACCACTGGTCAACAACACAACTTCGGTTGGGATCATTATATCCTAGACACAAGTTTGCTGACTTGTTATAGTCTCTATTTCTTTTATAGAATAGGAATAGGGTAGATGACAAATATTGTCTTAAAGAAAGCGTGATCCATGACTCGGGCATTGTTACTCCATCGTCTTGTCAAATCCCTGTAACACGTCTTGTCAAATCCCTTATCTTTTCTACCTTCATTTTTCATTTTTTTAATGTTGTCTCCATTAGATTGGAATCTTGAAGATTCAAAATATTAAATCTTTAGCAATAGCCTATTGTTTTCATTTCATTACAACTTTGACACAAACTTGAAATTGTACTTTAGTTATAAAGTTTCTATTATTTACAACTTTATCTTTGTCTTACAAGTTCGATTGATCAAGCAAAATGAGTTCTGGCTTGAACACTTTCATTCGATCGATTGAACTATTTAGATCATGACAAATTGCCATATCAAAAATGCACAACTCTTCACATGAAGGGGTGCCTAGTGTGTCTATAGACACCAGTAAGTGACAAATCATATAGAAGGGTGCCTAAGATGTCTACATACATTTCAAAAAGCCCCCACGCAAAATATATAAATAAAGGAGTCCTATTGATGTTTCAAGCACTTAAAATCATCTATTTCTTCTTTATTTTTCTTTGTAAACATTTATGGTCTTCTTTGTTATATAATTGAAATAGTGGACACATCTGGGCTTGTGTTCTATAAAAGAGGACTTCTTTTTCCCATCGAATACAACGATCAAGAGCTCTCTAAATTTCTCTTCAATCTTCTTTTTGTGATTTTAATTTTTTTATTTATTTGAACCACATTCATTGCCATTCAAATGTGTCTCCTAGAGAGGTCGCCAGAGTGCCTTTCCACATCTGAATAGAGAGAGGCGAATACCGTTAAAAACATTGTCTACCGACATGCCTCGACACAAACCAATAAGATCCTTCTAATCTTTTCTCTTTTTTACTCTTCATTTAGTTATTGGATAAATTTTGTTCTTTATATAAAAATCGATTTTAGTTCATTCATTAAATATTTCTAAAGTAATGAATTCTTTAGAAAATTTATGTTGTAAAATCGTATATGAGATATATTAATTGATGTATCTTTAAATAGTATCTGTATTTGCTAATATTTTGCTGAATCAAATTATATATTATTAGCATTGTTTAACAATAATCTTGACAGTATTCTTAATTGTAAGACACTAAACATAATGGACTTCCCTATTCCTGATGTGAGTAAGATAGAACCATTCAATGGTTCCCATTTCAAGAGATGAGATGAGAAGATTCTCTTCCTACTTGAAATGGCAGGTGTAGCATTTGTTCTAACGGATCCTAAACCTAAAGGAAATCAAAATTAATATGAACCCACAAGTTCCCATTTCAATTAAACTTGGGAAACACAAACAAAATTTAAAGACATGCAGTTTTGAATGCAATGACTGGTACACTGTACAATATGTACAATAAATTAGGGTCTGCGACAAAAATTTGGAATGGTCTAATTAAGAAATATATAGTTAAAAACACAGGAACTAAGAAATACACAGTTGAAAATTTTTCTAGACTTCAAGATGGTATAAAGCAAATTAGTAACTTCTTATTTAGATGGATTTTCATTGATGGTTAATATTTTACCATAAAAAAATGTAACTACCTATATCATTTTTTGTCATATCACTTATTGAGAAATTGCCTCCATCATGGAAAGATTACTAAAACAATTTGAAATATAAGAGAAAGAACTGGTCATAAGCATAAGAATGGAACAAATAAACCAAGAATATGCTAGAACTAAGAAAGCTAATGAAACAATCTCTAAGACCAATCTTCTAGAAAATAACAGAGAAAATGTTTAAAAGAAAAGAACTATAAATTTTAAGAAATTTTTCAGTAAGAATGAACCCCAATTGTAGCTCGGCTCAATCTCACTTAGCAAATGAGCGTAAATTAAAGCTTAGGGTCAACTCACCGAGCTTAAAACAAGGTTAAGGCTCGGCTCATAACAAGCCAAGCTAGCTCAGTTCATTGACAACCTAGCTATAGCTTGAACTAGTAAAATATATAATGGAAAAAAGTATACACATTCATCTAAGACACAATGTAATAATACAACTAATATCTAATGGGGTAATTATCTTAAAGTTTGTAAAGTCAAAGATGAACTTAGTTGATCCTTTGTCTAAACTATTAGCTAGAAAGTATGTGATGGAAACATCGAGGGGGGCGGGGCTTAAGCCCATTAAGATGACCAACCATTGATAGCAATCCAACCTACAGGCCACTTTAGGAAGTAGGTTCAATGGGTAATAGTAAATCATTGTGTTGAGTTTAATGAAATCACTATCACTAGTACCCCTTCCCTATGGTATAAATAGTGTAAACTATAACAAAGAAATGGATGAGTTTTATAACTTTTAATGGGTTCATATATTTTATAGGTGGTGTGCTATAATTGCAGTCCACACTGATGGATTTACCAACATGGGTGAGGAAGTGAGGCCTCTTCCTATAAGAACTTGGGCCTGTTCTTTAAAGCACTCATGAGAATCTAGGTTGTACTCAAGGTTAGAGTAGTGACAAACCATGAAAGAACTAAAAGGTGAAATTCTAAAAAAGTGATTCTAAGGATCCTTGATGGGGAAGAATAGGATCTATAGTTATTTAAAATTCTTTTAACTATTTAAACCCTTTTTTGAATTACTTTTGGATTATTTAAGATTACAACAAAAAAATGAATAAGTAAACCGAATAAATAAGAGTAGACAATAAGCACACACCACACAAATATCACAGAGACAAATCACACCACCAAGATTTAAATTGGTTTAGCACTTTGGGCCTACGTCCACTATCCAACCAGCTCTCCTAACCCTATTAAATTTTTATTAATAGTTATCCTAAACTATTACAAGAAAATTAATAAACTTAAAGATTAACTTACAAGTTCTAGATAATCCACTCTGTTATAAGTGTGCTCCTTGTGATTTCGATGGGCATGCTCCATATAGTGACTCCAATGGACTATGCTTCACTTAACTCTGACAAGTGTGGTGAGAATCTACTTCTGATGACTCCAGCGAAAGCTGCAAACATGTTGAAGTGTGTAAATTATTTTTTCGGGTTGCCTCTTGCATAGGCTAATTTGACTTGTAAAAGTGCTCTTTTTTACTTCCAAATGATGTAACTAAATGCTTTGGGAAGCTCTCTCAAGACCTTGGTAGAGATTTAACTATATGGAAATCACTTAAGGTCATAATCCAAGCTAATTTACCTTATAAGCACTTTTTATCTCTTTTGGCTTGAATTCACTATGATGTAACTATAGTATCATTCATAGGTATTGTGTAAACCAATGTGGTTTATTCCATTATTTATAGAGTGTCAAAAGAGCACTCTTAAAGCTCCCAACAGCTCTGTTAAAATAGTAAAAAAAAGTAACTGTTAAAGACAACTCATATGAAGGATCTTTGTATTTTCAAACATAGCTCATCGAACTACTCATTTTGAGTACTTATGGGCCCCGAGCAGACATCTGGATCAAACATTATAATCATTTTAAGTCAAGTCATTTTATTCATCATTGGTCCAATCTTTATGGAACATTTTCTAGGTTTGGATAATCCATTTTAAGTCATTCTAAGTCCACCTAAGGTTAGGGTCATACCTAAATATCCCATTACCACTTACAAACATTTTATGATTTTACAGTTAAATTCTGAGAGTTGGCTTTCTAGAGATAACTTGCTTTTAAGACTTGAGATTCTTCAACACATGTTTTCGTTTCTTTGGCTTGTGGTCATTCCCGCTTTTGAGTCCATATTCTTGACACTTTTTCAGACTCTATATTTAGACTTACATAGATATACAAAATACATGCAAAGTCCTACTACATGTACACTCTTTTCACTTGTTTTGGAATGAATATTGACAATACAAAAATACCTAACAAAAGGTACAAAAAAATTATTGTGTGGTGATATGTACAGGTGACTTATAATAAGGAATCTAAGTTCAAGTAATTTATTACATCTATTTTTCGTAAGTCTTGTCATGTTAATCCTAAGATGTTGGTTATAGTTTAAAAGACACATTCATTTATGCACATCAATTTCGAGTCCCAACTTAGTCACTCCAATTTTAAATCATGTGGGAGATTGTTGTATTTATTACATTTTTGGTGATTCAATTTTTGACACTCTCTTTATTTATATTTACATCTATGCCCTTATTTTTTATCTTTAAGTTTCCCTCCAATTTATTTTGCTTTAGCTTTTGCCTTTACTTTTTGCACTGCATTATTTTAGTTACACATTAGAAAGGAAGCTCAAGAATTTGAACTTATAAACAATGATAGGACTTGTATGGGTAGGGAAGCATGGCAAAGGAATGTGTGTGTGTGTGTATGTGTATGAGGGTTCTTTGTTTGCATCACACACATGAGTATGCGTCAATCAACCGAACCAAGCCAAGCCAAGACGTGATGTAATGTGGCAAGGCGAGGCAAGGTGAGTGAGTGATGTGGTGCCACATGTTTTCCACAATCTTATTTATTTTTATCTCTTTCTTTTGTTGCTTTAGGCTTCAAGATTAAGCCTTATAATCGTTTATAGTGGCATTGGAATGAGCCAATGCATTAAAGCTTTGTCTCCTATTTACATTTTTTACTCTCTATTTTACCTCTTCTATCTATAATATAGTTGGGACATTTTGACTACTACACTAACAACATGTCTTCTTCTTCCTGTCTACTGGTATTTTCATATGTGAATGAGTTGGGGTTGTACCTAAGTTCTACAAGAGCCTTTAAGGGACCGTGCTACCTATGGATAAGAAAGATTGTTGAATCCTAGAGTTTGTTTATCACAAACACCTCAAGCACTAAAGAATTGATCGAAAATAAGGGAAAACCAAATTCAAGGACAATGCATTCACATGCATCAGTCCACACATTGCATAAACCAATAAGTTCTACAGTTTCTTCTCTTGTTCAATTGTTTTGTTTTGCAAGTGTTTTTATATTACTGTTATAGATGATTTTAAGCAAACCTATATTTCAAGCATAATCAATATTATTGTCAACTACAAGGCTTCTAAAGGTGTATCTATTATGTAAGTCTGGATTTTCTTTTTTCTAATTTAACTTTACTACATTTAGTTAGTCATATATATTACAAGTGAGCTAACTCTGTAAGTAAACTTGGAAGCAACAACTACAAGGACCTTTATATTGTAGAAACCCCAATTCCAAGGCATATCTAAATTGTAGGGCCAGTTTTCCAACACAATGACAAAAAAGAAAAGAAAAGAAAATACATTGATTAAGAAGAGTCCACAAAAAATAAGGCTAATTGTAGAAATTTTCAACCATAAAGAAGGTTAATTGTAGAAATTTAACCTTGAATATAAATAACCAAAGCTATTGAGGCTACCAGTCAAGATCATGCATTTAGCAATTAGATATGTCTAAGGCGCTGGATTTTGGAATGTTCCCAATCAAAGGGTTGTGGCCTACAGCAAATAAGCAATCTTGACCTCTAAGCTATTGGTGCATGCATACGAAATTCAATCAAGCTTGCATTAAACATTGTTTAAATTAGCTAACATAAAGGGAAACAAAACTCGTACCAAGCAATGTTCAAAACAGCAAACACTAGGGCCTCTAACCAAATGGTACCTGATTTTAAGGTTGTGATAACCAATACGTCGGTGTGGTACTCAATATTTTGGGGTTCGTGATATCAAGCATTGCCATGTAAAGTGAATGGAAGCCTTTTTTCACATAATTTTTTTTATCAAAAGTAGAAGTATATGCAATGTATACATATACATAAATATGGAATGATGGCATACATCCAACTTTCAATTAAGGGTTTAGCTCTTGCTAAACCCTTGAAAATAGTCTAGAACATGTCACACATGCAGAGTTATATCATTAATCTAGAATTGAGAAGGTGGCATGCATCCAATTTTTTATTAATCATTGTAATATATTTTTAGTTTTCTTTGGCTCACTAGGGAGATACAATATTCATTCAAAGTGGGATAAGCGAGAGCTAAGGAGACCCTAAAAAACTATTACACTCCATTGCCTGGAGGATGAACCCATTGATCATTGCTACTTTGCAAGCCTCAATGTCACATTGATATAAGCACAATGCCTAATGTTATAAAAAGAGAGTGCTATTAGGGTGAAGCTTTCTATAACTCTTGCAAAGGACTACTCATTTTTATTGATCAAATGTGACAAGTCAAACCAATATTTTTCTGATACCCAGATGACTTGTTGCATGTGTATGAGATCCAAGCAGACTCTCAATTGAATTTTGAAGAACAAAAACCAATGCATTTTGATTATTGGAGGGCCAAAATTATTCGATTCATCTAAGCCCATAAACATAAAAATTGCTTGTGTGGTTAACCCCTTAAACTTAGATATATGGCAAATGCTAAGTTATATAACTGCATTATATAGAATATACCTTGAAGTTCAGCTAATTATACCAACCATGATTTAAATGGTGTTACAAATAGACCTAAATCTTCATACCAAAAAAATGGACCTAAATCAAGTTTGAAAGTGGACTGATCTATGGGGTTTCCTAAAAAGATTTGCTAAACTAATAACCTATGTAAATGATTTTAACCATCGTTCTACACTGATAAAACATGCCCTTGGAACTAGTGAATACATTAGGTCCATAATTGAACAATGAAACACACAAACACCTATTCTACAAATTTCAACCCTTGAAGCTGAAAACCACCCATTGCTCCATGGGCTTGGAACATCTTTGTTATATCTCAGTCATTTCTATATCAAGAGAAAGAGAATTTTTAATGTCTTTGTCATTAATTTATCACTAAGATGAGAGATATGTGAATAGTCTTAAATTTATTAAGACCTAAAAATAGAAAAAAAAAATACGTGCATATGTTAATGTGACACTCATCCTTGTTAATCTAAGAACTACTTTCCAACAGTTATCGATGATTTTTTCAGGTTAGAATTATTGAACTAGTAAAGTACTTGCTAACAAATGAAAGAATGTGATTCCATATTTCACCCAAAGTAATGTTGTTCATAGTTGTGTAATGATTGCCAAAATGTTGTCTTAGAAGCATTTGAATCATTTCCACTTTGAATAGAGAGATATAATGTCGGTAAATATTACATCGACATCAGTTATTTTAGACCCAACAAATTAACAACAAAACCTTTATTTGGGATTAGCTACATGATCCTATTCAAACATCCCACTTGATCTAGGAACATATCTGTTGTTCTATCGGAAGTGCCCATATCTTTCTTTAAACCATATGAATTGATGTGAAAATTCCAATTGAGTGGTTTTTGCATAGGTCTATATAAAGTCCTTACTTAAAATCTTAATATTTTTCTATCAAGAGAGAAAAGGAGGGAGTTTGTAACATCTTTGTCATTAATTTATCATTAAGGGGAGAAATATGCAAATAAGCTCAAATTAAGAACTAAAAATTAAAAATAATTACATACATATGATGATGTGACACTGATCCTTGGCAATCAAAAACCGATGGTAGTCTTTATTGATGAAATCCTTGCGTCAAAACTCAATGAGCCTCGTAAAATACATAATCACAAGTGAAAGGTTATGGTACTTCTTATCTCACCCAATGATATGTTGTTAAGAGTTGCACAATGCTTGCCAAAATATCTTTTTGTGAAGGGTTTGAATCATCTCCAGTTTGAAAGAAAGATATAATTTTAGTACCTAGTACAACAATATCAATTATTTTAGGCCTTGTCAATTAACAACAACATCGATTTATCACAACTATTCGGGATTGGCCACACGAATCCTATTCGACTATCTCACTGAATCAAGGGTCATATCTACCATTAAATTTCAAGTGCTCATGATTATCTTTTAGACCATATGAGTTGATATGAAAATTGATTTTGAGTGGTTTTCATGAGGTCTATAAGCCTTATTATTTCATCGAAAGTCATATTGTTAAAGACTTGTGTAATGGTTGCCAAAATGTTGCCTTAGAAAGGTTTGAATCATTTCTAGTTTGAATGGAGAGATATAATGCTAATACCTATTACAATAAAATCAATTATTTTAGACCCCATAAATTAACAACAACAATAGCAATAGCAACAACAACAACAACAACAAAGCCTTGTCCCAACTATTTGGGATTGTTTATGCAAATCCTGTTCCTTCATCATACTCAATCTATGGCCATATTTTCCATTAAATTGCTAACATTCATGTTTATTTTTTAAACCTCATGAGTAGATACAAAAAATTCCAATTTGGTAGTATTTGTTCAAGGAATGTAATTACTTTAAATATTAGTCTTTTATCAAGTGAGAGAGAGATTATGTAAAATCTGTGTCATTAATTTTTCATTAAGAGGAGAGATATAATGATAAGCTCAAGTATATTAAGACTTTAATATAGAAAACTAATAGGTGTATATGTTGATGCAAAATTTGTCATTGAAAATCTTAAAACTAGTGGCATCATTTATTGACAAAATCTTTCGGTAAAAAATCTACCAACTTCATAAAGTTCATGGTTTTACGTGTATGGACTTGGGACTCCTTATTTCAGCCAAATTTATGTTGTTAAGAGTTACATCATACTTGCCAAAATATTGTTTTAAAAGATTTGAATCATCTTCATTCTTAATGGAGAGATAGAATGCCAATACCTATTACAACATCAATTATTTTAGACCTTATAAATTAACCATAGGATCAACAAGAAAAATAAAGCCTTATCCCAACTATTTGGTATCAATTACATGAATCTTGATCCAAGATCACCCTTGATCTAGGGCCATATGCAATGTTAAACATAAGCTCTGATGTCTTTCTTTTAAACCCTATGAATTGATATGAAAAATTCTAAATGAATGATTTTTTGCATGGAGTTTATAATCTTCACTTAAAATCTCAGTTTTTTCTGTCAAGAGAAAGAGATAATCTGTAATAGCTTTGCCATTTATTTTTCATTAAAAGGAGAAATATGTAGATAAGCTCAAATTTATTAAGACCAAAAATTAAATTAAATATGTGCACATTCTGATGTGACACTTGTTCGTGGAAATCTAAATATTGTGGAAACATTTATTGACAAAATCTTTGGGTAAAAAACTTACCAAACTCGTAGGCTCAAATTTATGAAAATGAGAGATATGTAGATAAACTCAAATTTATTAAGACATAAAAATAGAAACAAATATTTCCATATTTTGATATGACACTCCTTGGAAATGTAAATATAGGTGGCAGCATTTATTGACAGAATCTTAGGGTCAAAACTTTTCCTACCTTTTAAAGTGCAGAGTTAGAAGTGAAATACATAGGACTTCTTATTTCACTCAGAGTTAGGTTATTCAGAGTTTCGTAATGACTGTCAAAATGTTGTCTTAAAAGGGTTCGAATCATCTTTGGTATGAATGGAGAGATATAATGCCAATAAGGGCTAAGGTATTTCACCCTACCACTTCTTATGTTATGATGATATCCTACGTAAAGTAAGGGCACATTGTAGATCTGGAATGATCCTTGTCTTTGATTTTTAGTGAGTAAGAAATGTTGCACTAGTTTTCCGTCTTTATTAGAGAACTATCTCCTTTACATATTCGTTAGTCTCTTGGATATAAGCCTTTACCTTCATAACTTTTCTAACCCATCCACCTAGGATTAGCGTTGTTCCCTATATTGCTTTCTCATAGTGTTATGTTGGATAATTTCATAAGTTTTGGTCTCTTTTTGAAATTTGATTATTGGATATTTTGAAAAAGCTTATTCAAAAGTCATGTCCTTACTTGGTTTCTTTTAATGATTATTTATAAGATTCAAAAAATTCATGACATATGAGAGTAGGTGCCTTTAAAAAAAAAAGTGTAGTTGTATCCATACAGACCTCTTAAAAGGTCACTACTCCTACTCTTGGATTTGTGTCTATAGGAATTTTTTTAATAACCAGGACCCTAACCAAACTTGAGAAGATAAGAATTCCTTATTTACCTAGAACTTTCTACATTATTTCATACATTTATTTTTCAATTATCAACTCATGTTTTTGGTTGAATCTTATACGATGTTTAAGTGGTTGAACTTTAAAAATGAAAAATTGCATACCAACAACACAACTTTGGTTAACACCATTACATCTTGGAGGTAGGTTTGTGGACACTGGATTTTGTGTTGATCTGGAGTGGGGTAAAATACAATCTTAAGGATAGAGTGATGTACGACTTGAGCATTGTTATTTAGTTTTCGATATATTTTTTATTCTAACTTGAGACAATATTCTATTGTTAGAAGAGTGATGACAATGGCCTAAAAGATGTTAGAAAGTTGGAACGATTTGATGGATTCCCAACATCCCCATGACTGATAAGTTTCTCCACCTCCATTATTATTTGAAGTTTATTTTCATTATTGGTTACCATCTTTAGTGCTTTAAATCACTACATGTGATAATTTATCATTTTATTGGTTCTTCTATTGAATTTGTCTGTATCTTTGTTATAGATTTATGAAAAACTATTGATTGTATTCTATTGTTCTTGGATAATTTTGCATATTTGATCTCATCTAACAAAGATAGGGTCTGATTTCAACTATAAAACAACTGCCTGATTGGTGAAGGTGAATGCATTTATTGGATTCCATCTCTACGTACAACTCATGGAAGAAAATTTCCACGAGGTCTTAATCTTTGATGTTTAATTGGATGAAAAGATCAACCATCTCTAGGATTATTCTTTCTCATTATTGTTATGTTCCCCACAATGAAACACCACTTGTTTAACCAACTCGTATGAATGATTGAAATAATAAT
Source organism: Platanus orientalis (assembly GCA_025762735.1). NCBI lineage: Eukaryota > Viridiplantae > Streptophyta > Magnoliopsida > Proteales > Platanaceae > Platanus > Platanus orientalis. The sequence continues at coordinate 18,632 of JAOXJP010018272.1, read as the reverse complement.
AGATTTGTTCAACCCAGTTGGGCTCTTTGGCGGAGATATCCCACCATTTCTTCTAAAACTTATCAAACCATAAAGGCAAGTAACATGGAAAATTCACTTCAACTCTTTTGAGAAGGGTTTAGATGTCCTTTAACCCATGTGGGTTAGAAACATTATAGTTTGACCCATAAATGAAAATTTTTCTATCACTTGGATTTCTAAGAGTAGGTAACCTTTGGTGGGTTCTCAAAGATTGTTGTATTGGAAGGGATAAACAAGATTGTAAAGTCCTAATATCGTTATTGGAGTTAAAGTTTATAGAATACAATATATGGAGGTTTGCAAGTTTTGTTTTCTATTGGACATCTGGGGAAAGTGAGAACCTAGTGATGTTGTCCTCTCAACTGATGGAGTTCCTTGAAATATATCATCATCCATCATGAATCACCACTAATTGCAATTACATTTATTGTAACCATCCATTAACAACATTTCTTATGAGTCATAACCCAATCTAGCTATCTTTGACATTGTAACCCTTTGAAGAGCCTCTTCTCACCTGATCTTCATCATCATTGGAAGATCTATATATGTGTGTGTTTTTGTTCTCTCATTTTTGTTCTTCTCCCTTAAAGTTCCAATTATATGTTTTGACTATTATGTCTATGATTTGTTCCTCAGTCATCCTTCCCCATTGATATTCTTGATCAATGACCTCTTTTAAGATATCTTGTTTTGAATCTTTTATCATGCTCCATATTCACTTCTCCATCGTTCTCTTTTCAATCAACATGTTGTTTAAAAAGTACCTTTCAAAAAACTTCATTGGGAATCATGAAAATGATTGGGTTCAACATATTATTTTCTCATTGTTGTACTAGCAAAATTATATCTAATGAGTTCCTTAGTTCAATAATATGGTCACTGTGCATTTCAACAAACTTTGATGTATTTGAATTTAGTGGAGGTTCAAGTTGAAAGACACCTTCATTAATTCATAATTTACCCATGCTTAGAAATAGTTTTTTGTTTATTTCAAAACTTATTTTTAAAATTTAATTTAGCCTATAAACAAGGAATATTCAAAAGTTCTAAAAATAAAGGGGGGCTGTTGGATAATTTCAAAAATAAAGGTTCCTTTTTGGAATTTGATTATTGAATATCCGTAAAAAAAAATAATTTCAAAAGTCCCTAGTTGGTGTCTCTTATTGATTAGTTACAAGACTTAAGAAAAGTTTTTACTCAAGAGAATAGGTGTATTTAAATGAATAGTAGTGTTCCTATAGACCTCTTAAAAGGTCACAACTCTTGGGATTTTGTGTATAGGAACCTACAACTAACCAAGATCCTGGCCACATTTGCGAAGAATAGAGCTCCTTATTTCTCAACAACTTTCTTCCATTATTTTAGACGTTTGTTTGCTAACTATCAACTTATGATTCAAGGTGGAAGTCATGTGTGTTTGAGCGAGTTCTTAAGTTTTGCAAAATTGTAGACCAACAACACAACTTTGGTTGGGGAAGTTTTTTCTTGGAGGCAAGTTTACTAAACCCATTTGTAATCTCTAGCTTTTGTTTGATGTAGAGTGGGGGTGAATACTGTCTTAAGAAAACACTATCTGCAACTTGAACATTTTCATTTATCTTCATCATGTTTTGTTCTAATAATTTGTTTGACTTAACTCAGACTTTACGAACAAAAAAATTCTTTGTCTTCCCCTATTTCCACATCCCATCACCTTCTCCAAGTTATAAGGAACTTCCAATTTTAGAATTGGGAGAAAACTTTCAGGGATTTTGACTCCAAACATAACTATGTTCATCCATTACAAGTTCTAATAAGATAAGAGATAGGAGAGGGTTTCTATTATAGTTCTAGCCTTCTCCTATATTATACATTCAACAAATGTACCCTAATCTTTTGTGATAGAAAATGTTGGAAAGTTTTGTTACTCTTATTTCAATAATGTCACTAGCCACTGATAATAGTTTTCTTGTTAGCTCCATAAAAATTTCAAGGAAATCTCTATTTTATCTCAATAACATGTAATAACCGCAGAATTTACCAACAATGTATTCAAATTTAATACATTTCCTACAGTGCACTGAATTGCTATTTTATATACTAGTGACAAATAGGTGTTATGAACAAACATATCTTTTGACAATTTAGATTAATAGGCACTCTCAATTAGGGTTGTAATGAGCCAAGTCAGCTAGGCTCAGCTCGGAGCTCGACTTGTCATGAGCTTGGTGTAAGCCTTGTTTAAAGCTTGTAGATCTTAGCTCGAGCCTCCAATTGATTTCATTTTGTTAAGTGAGCTTAAACTGAGCTGCAATAGGATTAGCTTGCTAAAGGCTTGACTCGTTAAGTCAAGCTCTGAGGTATATATATATATGGGCTATTGGGATTTAAGCTTTGGGCCTAAGATGTTAAGTTTGAGTTTGGTGAGCCACTCCAAGCCTAAGCCGAGTTTGCTTCATTATTAAGAGCTAAGCTTGATCTCGACATTGTGTGATGAGCTTTAATTTCATAGCTCGTATCATTGATGCTTTAAATGAAAACAAAAAGGATTGTAAGTAAATTTTGTTAATGTTTTAAATGAAAATTAAATAATTGAAGTAATTTCCATACAAGTCTCTATATCTTAAACCTTGGATGGTGGAGGTATTGGCCACAACATTTACTAGTTGTTACTTACATAAGATTTGATCTTTTTGAACTCTACCTATAACTCATTAGAGGCTCGAGAAATAAAGAGAAGATGTGTATGAATAAGATATCCGGTAACAAGGAGAAGGAAAATAATTGAACAGAGGAACTCCCAAGCATTTGGTGATCTCAGATGTATCCCTATCAGTGGATCAGGTCACTTATTATTTCAATGAGTCATTTACTTGGATGGAAAAATATTATGTAAACACTAAATCAAAATTTTACTTAGTAGATTCCACTGTGGAAGACACCATGATATATATGAACTATGCATAATGTCATGAAAATTGGAAAGGAACTTTTGATTGCTATTTAGTATTGGTAATTAGTCTGAAAAAGTATCTAAAAGGGTGAAATTTAGATATTTTTCACCACGCCAAACTAAGGAACTATGGCATATATGTTTGGAACATATTCCATTTTGAGAGATTTGAAAAAACACTATCTTGTTGAATGGTTCTATACATGTGTTATTTCTCAACACATGTCTTTAGAAAAAGACTCCATTGTTTCTCTTGTTCGATGGTAAATATTTCTTAGAACCAACAGTGTGAATCATTTCAAACCCATGTTTAGATTGAAATTGGAATAGTGATGCAAGTTCTTCCCTTTTGAATCAATCAAATAGATTTATATCTAAAAGAGGTTGACAATAAGTTCTTTCAAACTTGCTTATTTTCCCATCTATTATGTATTCTAGAAATGTCTATGATCGAGAATAGCCCTACAATGAATGGATCGTATGACATTGGAAAATGGAAAGATCTATACAATTTATAAACCAATAAAATCCATTCCTATATGAATCAATTCTTTGGTTTTGAGGAATTCCCACATAATTATACTATCTAGATAAGTATATAATTTGAGTTAACTTCCTTGGCGAAGTGGTGAATTAATAGTATGAGTTGGGTTCAAAATATCATGTGCCTCCCAACCCACTAATCCCCATAGTTTCTTCCCCCTCCCCTCTCCACCAATGAAAAAGAAAAAGAAAAACATAACATTCAATAAGTTGCCAATTCCACTATGGAATTCAAGAGTGGAAAATATAGTCCATTCATATTGATTTGAAGTCCATAGAGGATAGGTGTTATTTTCCAATTCCTCGTTTTGAAACTAAAAAAGAAACTTGACCAACATGGATGCAAATCGGGTCAGGACGGGTTAAACCAAGGATAGAGTGAACCAAACCAATATTCAACCCATGATGTGCCATTTGAGATGGAAGTAATGTTAGGCCTAAAACTTAAGCTTGGGGTTGAACTTGGCCTAGCTCGAAATAAAATTAGCTAGCATGCTTAAACTCCAGGTCAAACAGCTCATGCTTCGAGATTGTACGACCCAAAATGGGCCCAGATGATCTCAATTTAGAATGAGATCATCTTGATTTGGATTAATATCGACCAATCTCAAATCCATGATTTCAATGGTAAGAAAAATGGTGGTGAAGGCAAGTTAAGGGAGTCCACCCGTCTAATCCATGGTCATTCTAGCTAAACCTAACCAAACCAAATGATCTTGATCCTTCGGACTTGACTATTGATGGATAAATCCTACATTAATTGCAATCTATATGGTTAACTCAAATTTCATGTAGCATATTCTGATTTGGATTAAGACCAGCTTATACTTAGTCCCATGGTTGTAATGGTAAGAAGAGGTAGGGTTTTCATCCAATTGATGTCCTCAATAGAGGAGGATGAAGAAAATTTGTTTTCCTCCAATTTTATGGATCTCAACAAGTCAATCCGAACAATAGATTTCAATTCATAGGATTCATTTCAATACGTAAGTTCCACCTAAACATTCATTAAACATTACTTTCTTGTATTGTGTTAAAAATTTGAAGCATATAATATGTTTTATGTTTGACATGAATTTCCTAATTTTCTTCTCATAGGTTGTTTTAAGAGGTATCACAGTATTTACCTATAGAACTATTATTCCCACCACACTTCACCCTAATAAATATGAATAAATACTGACTTTTATGTTTTATTAGAGGTATCATATTTAATTGACTACAATACAACAAAGAAATGTATTGTTCTTAATGACCCTTACAACTTTGCTAGTTGTATGGCAATCAATCAAATCTTGATACAAAAGAGCACTTCTAGTAGCCAGCAAAATTTAGGATTTATTCATATTTGCAAGGGCTGAGGTGAGTGGAATGAAAAATGGTGGTGATAGTTTTAAAGCTAAATACTTTATTACCTTTCATAATAGATCTTCTCAAACAATATGATAGTACTTTTTTCTTGCCATGTTGGTTGGGAAATCAAGTTTTACCGTAGTGGGGGGAAATTTTGGTTATATGATGTATTATTATATTTAGCTTTGGATCTTTGAAAAAAAAAATTGGCCATATTGTATCACATAAGGTTACATATAGGACTGGGCCAGCCTATACCTGGCTAGGCCTAATAGGGCCTTGGACCTGACTTTAAGACCAAACTTAAGCTTGGGCTATGCTCTAGAACAAACGTGTTTTTTTTATTTCCATCAATGAAAGGAACATTCTCAAAGACACAAGCAAAAGCATACAAGGTCAATGGAGAAATCTTCTCTTCATTCTTCTCCAATGAAGCTAGGTGGTTCTTCATGGTGTCATTTAGCCCAACAACTACATTACTGTATCTACCTTTGTTGGCTATCAACAGAACCACCACTTTGTTGTATTTCTCAACAAATCTCCGTTCTCGTATTTCTTATTTCTTGATATAGAATGGACGTTTCCCTTACTTTGTTGCTTCTCCCTCTTTCTTCTTATACTTGGCTAGAGAAGCATCGGTAAAGATGAAGACTTCTTATCTGAATCCTCTGATTCCCAAAATATAGAACCAGATTCCATTTCATATGGCTCTCGTGAGCACATATATGAAGTGGATTTTTGAAAACCACCTCCTCATATTCTTTCGGATCTGGATCTTCGAGAAGCTATAAGCGCTCGACAATATCTTCAATTTGTTTCTTCAATTGTTCAAGTTTTTTTCATCATGGGTGTACCATGGAACTTGGATTTGATACCAACTGAAGCAAGCTTGAAGAAAATGGCTTGGAACATTAAACAAGAAAAGAATAAGCAAGAAAGAAAGCTAACTAGGAGGCAACCAGCCCAAAACAGACCAAGGGGAATCAAAAAATGTGTGGAATAAAAAAAAATCCTTCAATTTCTTTAAAAAAAACATTGGATAATAATCCCTACAAAGAAACCCCCTAATTTTATAAACCTACATTTCTAAGCTTAACAAAATTAGTATCTTGGTTACTTTCCTACAATCCAGGCATTCACACATATCTTTACCTAATCAAATACTCTAGAATCTGATAACAAATACAATACTAAATTAGAAACAAATAGAAATCATCTTATGTACGTGTAGTCTTGGGATGATTGTTGATGGTCCCCTCATTTCTTACTTATCAAGATGAACCATTTGCACAAGTGGTCCCCACCTATTGAACATGGGCTACCTGCATCATCTAGAGTGCCTACATCTTGCTCAATTGGAAATTGATGTTTGTCCATGAAACATAGCGGTCACCAGTGTACAAAGAAGGCAATTAAGACATTCTATGAAATGAAAAGGAAATGTGTTAAAATTTCATAAATTGTAGACAATTACATGGGAGTTAGGTGTAACTCAGCTGGACCAAAAAATTTCCCATATATGTATTGCGAAAATAAATGTTCATAATTCATGTGTTAGAATTGTTAGAAGAAAATTCAATGAGATCTTATCTTTCTATCTCGAAATATTTCCTAACATAAAGAGATGAAATTCATCAACTCCTATAAGAACTCCCACATTAGGGGTTCCCCTAAGCCTATTATCTCGTTTCTATCTATCTATCAATTATCTATGTCCATTCCTTCATTTTTCTGTTAACTATTTCCTCTTCTTTTTTCTTCTTAACCTATTCTCTAGAACTATTTCCTCCCCCTAAACATTTGTTTCTAACTTACTTTCCATCTCTCCATGGAGGACAAAACATTTCTTAATTAATTGATGTCCAATTCACCTATATTTAACCATGACGAAACCCAGGAAAACCAAAGGCTCGTAATCAGTTCTAACAACTCATATTCTAGCAGAAGGTTCACATGTATCCAAGCCTTGGGTGAGAAAAAAATATTCTCCCAATGGAGACAAACAAGGTGATTAAGGTAATAACACTTATCGCAACCCTAATTCCTACTTCAACCATATACATGGAGAATAGAAATCAATTAATCAGCTGATCGCCTGATCACCTATATTTGATTATGAAGAAACTCACCAAAACCAAAGACTCAAAATGGGTAAACTGCTCATATTCTTCCTAAAATTTTATAGGAAGTCATGCCTTGGGTGGGCTTAAAAATGTTTTCCCAGGGGAGATAAATAAGGTAACGAAGGTGAGCAGAACACTTTCTTTCACTAACCCAATGCCTACTTTGACCATAAACTTGCAAGCATTTCCATATTCAAATATGCTCATGACTTTCTCCATAGTAGTGTTACACCATGCATACCCATTTTGAGCTATGTTGTGCAAGATCATCTTATTAGATGGCTAAAAAATGACCAATCTATAAATGATGCAACGGGGAGATTGGGAATTCTAGAGCGTATGTTGCTTCTTTAAGAATTTGTAATGTCCTTAAAGGCACTTAAGGCCTGAGGCAATTTACAAAAATGATGACAACAGTGGTAGCAAATGTGTTAAATGTAAAAGAAAGATTGATTTGATCCTAAATCAACTTCAGGAGTTCAATGTTAGATCAAACTGCAACATGAGTTGATTCAAGCCTATCAACCAAACCTGAAGAAGAGTTGGATTTAACTTTGCTAGTGTGATAATGGTTTTTTATCTTTAGATTTGTTATGCAAGGCTTTGTTTTCATATTTGTGTTGTGATTTAGTAATATGCAGTGAAGTTTAACGTTAGTGCTCATATTGCAAGAGTAAGATGCCAAGTTTTTGTGGTTTAGTTTTAATCATTAGTTTTTCATTTGTACTACTTTCACTTATTTATTGGATATTTATGATCCCAAAAGAAAGTGTTAGTTTGATACAATCATAGAACTGTCATTTTTTTCATTTAACAAATGATGAACTTTTTGAAGTCATTGAGAAACAATAGTAGATTTTGTCATAGATTCCCATTAGCCATTGTTGATTTTAACGGAAGGTCGGCTTAATATTGTTGGGCTTATATGCCTATTTCACATAAGGTGTTCCAGTTTTTAAATTAAGTGGGCTTATACCAATAATTTTGCATGGGAAATCAATAATTATAATGCATTTTGTATAGGTCATGGTTGACTATAGAAGCAAGTTTCAGAAAGATTACCTTTAGTCACATTGAAACACATACAAATGTGCCCATGATTGTTTATCCACACCTTCATATCCCTAGGTTAAAATGTTATTCCATAAATAACATTCATTTTGAATGGTCAAGGAGTACCATGGTGCCCAAGGCATGTTGTCTTATGGTGCTAGAGCTCTGGGAAAAAGTTTTACTTTTTTTTATTATTTTTCTAATATAACCTTAATTTCATTCATTTTATGTAGGAAAAAATCCATGTGTCATTCATAGATTTGCATGATCCGACGAAGATGAATCTTGTCCTCTAAGTGCCCAAGTCATATATGATTGAAGGAGTCTGAACTTGATCTTTTCTTATTTTCCAAAATAAAAATTCTTAATAATTAGTGGCACATGTGGCTTGTGGATACATTGAAATGATGCAAGAAATGAGTCAATTGGATGCCTAAAAGGCTAATCGATACCCACTACAATAAATGACTTGAGGCTTCCTTAAGGTTGATCATACAGAATCAAACGGCCTAAGCCCATTGTTCATTTGATTTAGTTATGAGATAGAGAAACCATAGAATTTATGGTTCTTGTGTAACTTAGGTTACACATAAGCTTATCTCATATTACGGTTGTCTAGGTTTATTAAACCATATCTACTTCATTTCTAGAGTCATTAGAACTAAGATGTCCTTTAAATTCTCAAGTACTGGTATTGATGAGCTGGTGCATAATTGATCATTTGTATTACGAACAGTCGTAACTGATTTACCAATATGAACATGCCAACGGTCACAATATCCTTGGGAGTTATTAGCTCACTAACCATTAGATAAGTGGTCACACAGTCTACTCATGACTAGACCTAGTTTATCACAACTCTAGTTCTCATGGATCCCAAGTGTTAGTGATACTTGCTCATGGACTTTCATTTTTTTTACATGCCCGAGTATTTGTGGACTATCCCACTTGTGGGTTCGAGTTTTCCCTGGTACTACTCACCAAGTTGCTTATTTTTATAATTATTCACCTTGCTTGTGGACCGATCTTACTTGTGAGAACTTGGGATGGTCCTTAATCTGATCATGGCTATCCATCCACTCGTGAGAATGTTTTGATGACTTGCTAGCAATCACCTAGACTGTTGAAAATGAATATTATGACGCTTAGGCTTTGTCTACTATAAATCAAACGTTGGGAATGGGTGAGATAGTAAAACCACCTTGGAAAGGGAGATAAAAATAAAGGAAAGAAAAGTTTTTATAGATTTCACATGATTTCTCATGTGTGTCTATTACAAAGTAGAGTTGTCTTTGGTAGGGAAGCAAAACAACCACATGAGAGCTACCTGATACAAAACATAACATATGGGAAACCTCCGAAAATCCCTTCAAAACATTTTATCATTGCAACAAAAATTTGAATTCTACTTTGCTATGTTTTTTTCTTTGAATGTTGCTTGAGTATTTATCTTATATAACAACTTTACATAGCACTTGGCTATAGACTTACTTCAAACAACAAAGAAAATTAAATGACTCATGCTTGCAAATGGGCCATAAAGAGTCAATTGTAATTAGAAACAAGTGTTGTATAAATAATGCATAAGCTAGGATTATGTCAACGTCAAACAACTACATAGCCTTCATTCCACCTACAACATCTTGTAATCACGTAATCTCACCACTGCACTTTACAATTGAATGGGTCCTAGTGCATTGGTTAACAACCCAGCAAATACATTAATTTATGTGAGAAACTTTAGTAACCTTTGGAGTTTGTGTTTTAGAATCCTTTGAAGAGATCAAGGATTTATTCCCCTGAATTACATTTGTGTAGGGAGGTGACAAGTAGTTTCTCTTCTTAAGTGACCTTGTCAAAGAAATCGTTATAGTTCCCTTTAGCAATTTTTGGTATCCTTTTGCATGATTGAAGGCCAACGACTATGGAATACTATAATTTCTAATATACTGGTTATTGAAAGTGTGAAACAACTTGTGTGATATACCTTAAACATTCAAGAAATCTTTTAGGTTCATAATGAGTGATTGACAATTTACTAATTCGACCCTCAGGCATAGCTACTCCTTCCTTAATTCCAACATTCACAACCAATGATCTTGTGATCTTAGTGTGGGGTTCCATTAGTACACAAGCACAAGTCATCTCCAACTCCATGCATCTACCAATCACATCCACAACATCCCCAATAGCTTTAAGCAAGCTTTTCCAATTGTTTTGCTTCAAAATGGGTTCAAAGTTCTCCTGGAAAGCCTTTAATAGAGATAGGTAACACCAAAAAAGGTGTCATACCTAAAGTATGCTACCTGGAAGTAGTCCCTTCGATGGTGTTTTGCAACGTATCTTGATGCCTTTGAAGGATCATAGATTTGAATAGGCCACCACGAGTAACTTTTAATTTTTTTCCCACACAAAGTTACCAATGGAAAACTCCTGTTCTCGATGATCCGCTTCCTTCACTTCTCCTTCATCTACTTCTTTTTCTCTATTTTATTTATTTTTCCTTCTTAGTCATAGGAACATGCATTTTCTGAAACTTTGGCACTTGGCTTTTCCCCATTTTCATGTAACACAATCACATGCTCTTTACACACAATTTTCTAATTCCCAAAGGTCCTCTCTCTCCCTTCACATCCCAAAGTAGGATTCTCTTTGATTGCTGAAAATCCCAAATGCCCTATTGCTTCACTCCCATTATCTTGAACTAGATAAAGAACCGTGAATGTCCACCATTAGCAAAATGCCATTTCCTAGAACTACAATCTCCTTAACTAAATCACCCCCACTCAACCAAGAAGATCCATCCACTTTTGATTCATCCTCAGTAAACGTGTTGTCTACACATACGTTCTTGTTGATAGAAACCCTAACTCCACTTTCTTGAAATTCAGCAACTAAAACCTCAGAAGGCAACATTTGCATCTCAACCATACCTGTAACCATAAATACATCTTTCATGTTCTCCTCTACTAGGGGGAATCAATGGCTTCCCTAATTTCTTCCTATAAGAGATGCATAGAACGATGAGAAGAAAAAAAGACAAGAAGATAATCTATAGCTCACATATCCATTGGGAGAACAATGAATCTTTGTGACATTGAAGATGACAATTAGAGAGACAAGTTATCTTCCCTTCCCTTTCCCTCTTATTCCAACCATGTTGGTCTTAATGGGTAATAGGTTTACATTGGATTGATAGGAAAAATGAGGGACAGGTCCAAGAACCTATGTGGTATCCCTCTGCAACAAACAACAAAAAATAAGGTTTCCTAGGGAAAAAAGGACTTATTCTAGGAAACTTCAAGGTTTGACATGTAACAAACACAACCTTAAGCAACTTTGCAACAATTTGAAGTATAAAATGCACCTCCGACAATTTTGTACATATGCGTGCATAAGCACATGTGATATAATGTATATTGCTAGAGTGTCGTAGCATGGTTGCGCTTAAGAGAATCGATGGTATGGCCAAGGATCAAATGTAAGCTCTCAAAAAAAAATTCCCTAGTTGATGTGGGACTAAACTTCAAAGAGATTAGTTTTAATCTTTAAAACAAAAAGAAGAACAAAATCTAAACCAAAAAAAAAAGTAGATCCATAAAGGGTTAAAGGTTCAAAACCTTCTTATTGACAAAAAAACATAATAGAAAATTTTCTCTATCTCTTTTCTCTCTCTCTCTCTCTGTAGAGAATAGATCGAAACTTTAAGGTTGTAGCTAACAATTAACAACCACAACCTTTTCTCTCTCTGTAGAGAATAGATCGAAATCTAGGGATGAATCGATTGTGGATGACTTTTCTTAGTTAAACGGGGGTGATTTAGTTAAGGAGATTGGTTTTATAGGAAAAAACATTTCACTGATGGTAGAGATTCATGGTTCTTTATCTATTTCAAGATAATGGGACTAAAGCGATAGGGCACTTTGGATTTTCAATAAGGAGAATCCTACTTTGGAATGTGAAGGGAAAGAGAGGAGCTTGGGGGAATTAAAAAACTATGTTTAAAAAGCATGGGGTTTTGTTTCTTGAAAACAGGAAAATCCGGGTGCAAAAGTTTCAAAAATGCCTATTCCTATGACTGAGAAGAAAACAAATGAAAAAATAGATGAAGGAGAAGTGGAGTAAGCAGATCATCAAGATCATGAGTTATCCATAGGTGACTTTGTGTGGGGTAAACTTAAAAGTTACCCTTGGTGGCCTGGATAGATCTATGATCTTTTAAATGCATCAAAATACATTGAAAAATACCATCAGAGGGAACTCTTCTTGGTAACATACTTTGGGGATGGCAATTTTGTTTGGTGCTACCCATCTTAGTTAAAGCCTTTCCAAGAGAACTTGGAACCATGTTGAAGCAAATAAATTGGAAGAGCTTTCTGAAAGTTGTTGTGGATGTTGTGGATGAGATTGGTAGATATGTGGAGTTGGAGATGACACATGTTTGTGTACTAGAGGAAATTCAAACTAAACTCACATGATCATTAACTGTGAATGTTGGAATCAATGAAGGAGTAGCTGTGCCTAGGGATCAAATTGGTGAATTGTCAATCACTCATTATAAAACTATAAGAGTTCTTAAACATTTAAGGTATATTGCAGAGGTTGTTTCAGGCTTTCAAAAACCAATGTGTTGGAACTTACAGTATTCTGGTGTCCTCGGCCTTCAATCATGCAAAAGGATACAAGCAATTTCTAAAAGGAGCTATAACGGGCTCTTTGAAAAGGTCACACAAGAAGAGAAACTACTTGTCACCTCCCTACACAAATTTAATTCGGGGAATTAATCCTTGATTTCTTCAAATGATTCTAAAATAGAAACTTTGAAGGTTACAAAAGTTTCTATTATAGTGGAATGTATCTGCAAGGTTGCATACCAGTGTATTGGGACCCCTTGAATTGTAAAGTGTAGTAGTGAGATTACGTTATTACCAGAAATTGTATGTGGAATGGAGATTGTATAGTTGTATGATGGTGACACAATCCTAGCTTATATATTGTTTATACAACACTTGTTTTAATTATAATGGCCTCTTTATAGCTTGTTTGCAAGTATGAGTCGTGCAATTTTCTTTGTCATTTGAAAAAAGTCGACCAGTGAGTGTGTTGTAAAGTGGTCATATATGATACATAAGAAACATTCATCAACGGAAACAACAACAAAATATCATTCAAAACAAACTTTTGTTGCAACTGTCAAATTTTTTAGAAGGGTTTCCATAGGTTTCCTAGCGGTTGTTTCAGTTCCCAACCTAAGAAAACTCTACCTCATAACAATACACACGAGAAGTCATGGGAAAGTTACCATAGCTTTTCTTTCCTTTTCTTTCATCTCTCTTTCCAAGGTAGTTTTACTTTTCTATCCCATTCCCAAGGTTTGACTCATAACAAACAAAGCCTAAGTGGTGATTGTAGACCCTAGGTAAAAACCACATGATTGGAATTTGTAATCTTAATTCATAAGGTTTAAAAGAAATAATAATGAGCTAAGGCTTTATGCTTATATATATTTTTCATTATTCTTAATCTATTTAGGACAAATGATTAGGATTTATAGGTTTCATTGGAAGGATTTTTTTCTTTAAATAATAAAAATTGGTCGCATTATTTTTAGTTATTTTGTTAATTTGGTTGGAACTTTAGGAATGATTGGACAAACAATCTATGTAAGTTTTTTTATGCTTCCCCGGTCTTAGATAAACCTTTAGAACATTGAGCCCAATTACACTTGTGTTATAAAAGAAAGCAATAAGACAATAATGAATACCCTGGCAATATTTTTCCTACATAAAATGAACAACATTGAGGTGATATTATTAAAAAAAAAAAACTAGGAACAAAAATCTATGTAAGAACTTGCATAGGGCTACAGCGATAGAAAACAAAAATTTTAATGTAGGCAAATGACTATGGAACACTAGAGGTTCTAACGTACTGGTTGTTGAAAGTGTGAAACAACCTGTGTGATTCACCTTAAACGTTCAAGAAATCTTGTAGGTTCATAATGAGTGGCTAACAATTCACTAATTCGACCCTCGGGCACAACTACTCCTTTTTTTATTCCAACATCACAGCCAATGACCTTGTGAACTTAGTATGGGGTTCCTTTAGTACACAAGCACATGTCATCTCCAACTCCACACATCTACCAATCTCATCCACAACATCCCCAACTTCTTTGAGTAAGCTTTTCCAATTGCTTTGCTATAACATGGGTTCAAAGTTTTCCTAGAGAGGCTTTAACTAAGATAGGTAATGCCAAGAAAATGTGTCATCCCCAAAGTATGCTACCAAGAAGCAGTCCCTCCGATGGTATCTTCTAGCGTATATTGATGCATTTGAAGGATCATAGATCTAACAAATCTACCATGGGTAACTTTTAATGTTTCCCCACATAAAGTCATCTATGGAGAACTAATGTTCTTGATGATATGCTTCCTCCACTTCTCCTTCATTTACTTCTTTTTCTACATTGTCATTTTTGCCTTCTCAGTCATAGGAACATCCATTTATGAAACTTTGGCACTTGACTTTTCCCCGTTTTCATGTAACAAAACCACATTCTCTTTATACATGATTTTATGATTCCCCAAGGTCCTTGATCACTAAAAATCTCAAATTTCCTATCGTTTCACTCCCATTATCTTAAACTAGATAAAGAATTGTGAACCTCCACCATCAGTTAAATGTCATTTCATGGAACTTTAATTTCCTTAACTGAATCACCCCCACTCAATCAAGAAGGGCCATCCACTTTTTATTCATCCTCAGGCAATGTCTTGTCTACACCTACGCTCTTGGAGATAGAAACACAAACTCCATTTTCTAGAAATCCAGCAACTGAAACCTTTGAAGGCAACATCTGCATTTGAACCATACCTGCAACCATAAATACAGTTTTCACGTTCTCCTCTACTGGGGAGAATGAATGGCTTTGCTATTTTCATCCTGCAAGAGATGAACAAAATGATGGGAAGAAAAAAAGAAAAAGAAATCCTATAGCTCACTTACCCATTGGGAGAAGAACAATGAAGCTCTATGACATAGAAGACAACTGTTGGAGAGACAGGTTATCTTCCCTTCCCTTCTTATTCAGACCATTTTGGTCGTAATGGGTAAAAGGGTTTATATTGTCTCGCATGGAAGGAGGGAAAGGTCCAAGAACCTAGGTGGTATCCCTCTACAACAGGTAGCGAAAAAAAAAAAAAAAGTTTCACAACCGAAAAAAAAATGATTTCCTAGGAAAGTTTTAGGTTTGATATGTAACAAACACAGCCTTAAGCAACTTTGCATCAATTTGAAGTGCAAAATGCACCTCCTATAATTATGTATATATCTGTGTATATGCACAATTGATATTATGTACACTGCTATAGTGGCCATATTGCTTAAAGGTTTAAAACCTTATTATTGATAAAAAAAAACATAATAAATTCTCTATATTTCATTATCTCTCTCTCTCTCTCTCTCTCTTAAGAAAAAAGATTAAAACATTAAGGTTGTGTCTGTTACATGCCAAATCTTGAGGTTTCCTTGCAAGCCGTTATTTTTTCTTAGGAAACTTTATTATTTTTGCTATCATTTGCAGAGGGACACCACATGGGTAAACTACTTAGGTTTTTGTACTTTTTCCTTTTTTTTTCCATGCAAGCCAATATAAACTCTATTACCATTCTTGCAAAAATGATCGGAATAGGAGGGGAAGGGAAGTGAAGGAAACCTCTCTTTCCAATGGTCATTTTTAAGGTCACTGAACTTTGTCATTCTTCTCCCAATGGGTTAACGAGCTATAGATTTTATTTTTCTCTTCTCATCGTTTTGTGCATATCCTATAGGACAAAAGTAGGGAAGCCATTGATTCTCCCTATTAGAGAAGAATGCGAAAGATGGATTTATGGTTACAAATATGATTGAGATGCATATGTTACCTTCAGAGGTTTCAGTTACTAGATTTCAAGAAAGTGAAGTCAAAGTTTCTATCAACAAAAACATAGGTGTTAAGAAGACATTTCCTTAGTATGAATCAAAAGTGGATGACTTTTCTTAATTGAGTGGGGGTGTTTTAGTTAAGGAGATTGGTGTTCTAGGAAAGGCATTTCACTGATGGTGGAGATTCACTGTTTTTTTTATCTATTTCAAGATAATGGGACTAAAGTGATAAGACATTTGGGATTTTCAATGAGTAAGGAGAATCCTACTTTGGGATGTGAAGGGAGAGAGAGGATCTTGGGAGAATAAAAAAACTGTGTTTAAAAAGCATGGGGTTTTTGTTTATTGAAAATGAGGAAAAGCCAGGTGTTGAAGTTTCAAAAATGTCGATTTCTATGACTCAGAAGGTAACAAATGACAGTATAGAAAAAGAAGTAAATGAAGGAGAAGTGGAGGAAGTGGATCATCAAAATCATGAGTTATCCATGGGTGAATTTGTGTGGGGAAAATTAAAAGTTACCCTGGTGGCTTGGACAGATCTATGATCCTTTAAATGCATCAAAATACATTGGAAAATACCATTGGAGGGACTACTTCCTAGTAGCATACTTTGGGGATTGCAATTTTGCTTGTCGTTACCCATCTTAGTTAAAGACTTAGTAGGAGAACTTTGAACTCATTTCAAAGCAAAACAATTGGAAGAGGTTTCTTAAAGTTGTTGGGATGTTGTGGATGAGATTGGTAGACGAGTGGTGTTGGAGATAACACATATTTATGTACTAGAGGAAATTCAGACTAAACTCACACGATCATTGACTACAAATGCTGGAATCAATGTAGGAGTAGTTGTGCTCGAGGGTCAAATTGGTGAATTGTCAATCATAAATTATGAAACTGCAAGATTTCTTGAACGTTTACAGTATATCACACTGGTTGTTTCAAGATTACAGTGACCAATATATTGGAACTTATAGTGTTCCGTTGTCCTCAACCTTCAATCATAGAAAAGGATACATGCAATTTCTAAAGCAGCTATAACTGGTTCTTTGACAAGGTCAAACAAGAGGAGAAACTACTTGTCACCTCCCTACACAAATCTAATTCAAGGGAATAAATCCTTGATCTCTTCAAAGGATTTTAGAATATAAACTTTGAAGATTACAAAAGTTGGAACCCCTTCAATTGTAAAGTGTAGTAGTAAGATTACATGATTAAAAGACCATTGTATGTGGAATGAAGGCTGTGTAGTTGTATGATGATGATATGATCCTATCTTATATATTTCTTATACGACACCTGTTCTAATTATAATTTCCTCTTTATAGCTTGCTTGCAAGCATGAGTCATGCAATTTTCTTTGTTGCTTGAAATAAGTCTGTCGCTGAGTGCCATGTAAAGTGGTTATATATAATATATAAGAAACATTCATCAAAGGAAAAAAAAAAAAAACAACAAAAGGGCATTCAAAATTTTGTTGCAATGGTCAAATGTTTTGAAAAGGTTTTCAGAGGTTCCCCCTTGGTTGTTTCGCTTCCCAACCTAAGAAAACTCTATTTCGGAACAGACACACACGATAAATCATTGAAAATCCACAATAGCATTTATTTCCTTTTTCATTTCTGTCCCTTTCCAAGGTACTTTTACTTTTCTATCCCATTGCCAAGGTTTGACTAATAACAAACAAAGCCTAAGTGATGATTGTAGACCCTAGGCAAAAACCACATGATTGGAATTTGTTATCTCAATTCATAAGGTAAAAAATAATTGATAATGGGCCAAGGCTTTATGCTTATATATATATATTTATCATTCTTAATCTATTTAGAATGGATGATTTGGATTTATAGGTTTCATTGGAAGGATTTTTTCTTTAAATGATAAAAATTTGTCTCATTATTTTTAGTTATTTGGTTAAGAATTGCTAGCTTGGACAAACAATCTACGGAAGTTTTTTTATGCTTCCCTAGTCTAATATAAACCTTTAGCACATTGAGCCTGACTATACTTGTGTTAAAAAGGAAAGTAATAAGGCAATAATGAATACCAGCTCTAGCAATGTTTTTCCTACACAATGAAAAAAAAAAATAACAAAAATTTAAATAAGAACTTGCATAGGGCTACGGCAATAGAAAACAAAAGCTAGCTCTACCTTAGGTACCTTGCTTCTCCTTGAACATCCAAAATGAATGTTGGAAACCTAATAAAACCAACCAGTTTTTAATTTTTCTAGCAAATTAAGAAAATAAAATATAAATGTCTTTCCTAATTCCAATCCCACTTTCAATTAATTGTTTTATTTTGTGGCATTTTATTACTTTTTTTGGTATGTCTAAAAATTAGAAACTTGGTCATAAGCCTTCTAATGCATTATGATTTTTTTTTTGGTATTTTATCACATTTTACTTATGTTTGTAGCAAACTGCTATTAAATCACGTAAACCAACAATCGAATACGGTTGGACCTGAGCCATCCACTTACCAGTTCGAGAGTTGGTTCGGTTCTCAAACCTATGTTGGGAACTCTTAGAAAGATCTAAAAAACCAAATCAAATTCATATGGATTGTCTAGGCAACCATTTGCTTCAATGTGTATAGATTTTGAATTCTCTGTTGGGGGAAGAGAGGAGTTTATCATTTGTGAGAAACAATGGTATTTTTATTATTTACAAAAAAAAACC